>PVHX01002111.1:61425-116202 GCA_004024805.1 Geosciurus inauris | reverse complement strand
TACCAGTTTGCAATCCCACCAGCAATGTTTAAGTGTACCTTTTTCTCCACATCCTCACCAGCACTTATTTTTGCTGGTATTTTGGATAGCTGCCATTCTGACTGGGGTGAGATGAAATCTGAGGGTAGTTTTGATTTGCATTTCTCTAATGGCTAGAGATGTTGAACATTTCTTCATATATATGTTTATTGATTGTATATCATCTTCTGACTTAATTGAGAAGAAGCAGTATAATATATTATATGCATATAATAGGATTTTCATAATTTATCCTGAAATCTCATAATCTCATATGAATTATGTATATATATTTTCACAATTAGAGAATTGCTTATTCTTATTTTTTTGTATTTGCATCATTTATAATTAGATTTAGTACATATTGTCATAAACACAAGATCAAAAAGGCTTAAAATAAAATGGAGTTTGACATGAGTGAATTCTGAGGTAAGGTCTGGAAAAATAATCCCCTCCCTAAAGCAACTATAAAACTGGCAGAAATTATCAGAATCAAATTTTGGAGATCTGCAAATTAAAAATAGGTTTGGAGCAATTCAGGAAGTGTTTATTCAACACTATAACTTAATCTCAATAAGAACAGAGATTTGTGTTGTTTTCTGTATCCTCGGTTCCCATATTTGCCTCTCAGCTCTATGATCATGTTGAAAAACAATGATTCACATTCATAGTGAAAACTGGTAGTCTGGTAGTCACTGGAGAGAGCAGAGTAAGTTAGAGTTCCCTCTAAGCACCATTCCAGTACCTGTCATTATTTGATTTGTCCAGACAGTCCTCGGAAGACCACACTTTTAGCTGATTTTATTTGATCTGATCCAAAACTTTAACCAATGTGCAATATTCTTTCCCATGGGAAAAAAATTAAATACACAGGAATAAATATTTAATATCATAGCTGTTTATTGTGAAAAATATAACAAAAGATTCATAAGAGGGTGAAGATGTCCATAAGAGTATGAAAAATTACAATATATCCCAAGAATTAGGAAGGCTATGTGGATGTATGGAATGGTGCACATGCCCTGAGTTTTATTCATGTTCTGGAAAGGGCTTAAGAGGGCCTCTCACCTTTGGTTCTTCTTGAGAATCTATAAAATCAGGAAATAGGAAGAAAATATTCTTTTTAATTGGAGGTACTAAAGCATCTAAATATCCTCATGCAAAAGAATGAAGTTAAACCTCAGTATCAGACTGAGTTCCCCAGAGAAGCAGAATCAATGGGATATATGTGGAAACATGAGAGAAATTATTATGGGAATTAGTTCATGTGATTATGGAAGCCACAGGATTTCCCAAATACATCATCTTTCAGCATGACAACCAGTAAAGCCAGTAGGATAATTCAGTCTATCTGAAGGCCTGTGAGCCAGGATCTGATGTTGAGAGTAGGAGAATATAGATGTACCAGCTTAAGAAGAGAAAAGAAAGTAGGCCTTCATCTATCTTTTTTCTTTTCCAGCTGGGCCCTCACAGGCTTGATTATGTCAACCCATATTGATGAGGGTAGATCATTTTTAACTCAGTATATTTGAAATCAAATCCTCAACTTTTTCAGAAGCATCCTCATAAAAATTTTAAACAAATGTTCAAAAAAACATTATTCATAATATTAAAAAGTGAAAATAAGATAATTATTAACTGATGAGGCTGGGCACTATGGTGCAAGCCTGTAATCCCAGCACTTAGGGAGGCTGAGACAGGAGAATAGCGAGTTCAAAGCCAGCCTCAGCAATGGCGAGACGCTAAGCAACTCAGTGAGACCCTGTCTCTACAAAAAACACAAAATAGGGCTGGGAATGTGGCTCAGTGGTCAAGTGCCCCTGAGTTTAATCTCCAGTACCAAAAAAAAAAAAAAACTATTAACTGATGAATAGATGAACAAAATATGCTTTAGGCATTCAACAAATGTTATTCAGCCACAAAAAAGGGTGAAGCACTGATATATGCCACAGCATAGAGGAACATAGCAAACATTGTGAGGGAAAGAAGTGAGACCCAAAAAGTCATTTATTATATGAGCCATTTATATGAAACATCCAGAGAAAAAGCCATGCAGATAGAAGGGAAGTAAGTAGCTACCAGAGACTAGAAGAAAGAGAAATGGGAAATGTTAGTTAATGGGTATGAGTTTCATTTTGGAAATGATGGACATAGTCTGGAATTAGTAGTGTTGGTTGGCACATTTTGAGTATACTAAAAACTACGGATTGGTAGCTTTAAAATGAGTGAATTATATAATATGAAAAGTATGTGCCAATTAAAAATTAATGACAAAATAAAATGCATTCAGTCTGTAACTGTCAAAGAACACTATCAAGTTAATTCTGATGTAGAATGTTGTGAGAAGCAGAGCTTGAGGACACTGCAGAGTTTGATGAATCTTCTTGTCAGAGAGTAGGGGAGATGGACATGGTTCCCCCTTGAGAGGATCTATAACCTTGCCATATGACCCAAGCCTACCTCAACTCCCTCACCTCAGCCCTGTGAACTGATGAGGCTGTTGTGAATGGGGCCTCCTGGAACCCAGAATCCCTCTTACCAAGTTGGGACTCCACATACCTCTTGCTGTGCCACCTCTGAGGCAGAAGAATGGCAATTGTTCCTGCAAAGGTGATATCCAAGGGTTCTCCAGGAACCAACAAGGTGAATCTACTGAAGTCATTCAGCTTTAAAACAAGGAGTGACACAAATATGGGACTTGGGTTCACCACTGTGTCCTAAATGAGCAAGACTCCATGTATCCAGGGAAGACTCCACAGGTGTACCAAAGTGGGCATGGGTAGAGACTTCAGTGGTCTACGAATGTGTGGCTCTCCTCCTACATGACCTTAATACTGGAAAAGAGAAAAATCTAAAATAAGCTTCACACTTGTTGAATAAGAAGTAGCTGTCACCTTTGGGGAGTCTTTCTGTTTATTTTTTAAAAAAAAAAAGGCTTGTGGGTATATGAGAAAGTTCCTTTTCAACTTCTCTTAAAAAGAAAATTACTCTGCTACACATAATCCTTCTAGATGTAAGCAAGTTACCAGTGTCAAAGGCAAATAAAGGCCAGAGATGGACACTAAATAAAATGGTAAGGATAGATTTCAATCAGTAATATACCACTATGATAGGGAAGAGTCTGGCACAAGTTGAATTCAACTTCAATATGTGCAGAAGTAACTGGAGATTTTTTAAAAAGAAGACTGGGTAGGGAGGGCAAATGTCTCAAAAAATAGGGAAGTGAGAAATATGTTATTCACTGTAAATATGTCAGGCCATCTGTGTTTTCTATCTTCAATTATTAAATTTAGGATTCTATTCTTTGACAGAGACTGAAAGTCCCTATTCTTGGGTGTTGGCTGGAACAAATGGTAGATCATGGAGGCACTCTGGAGTTGAGCCATGCAGGCACATTAAAGTGAGCATGGGATCATGTTTGAAATTTTGATTGTTATAAATTGTGTTTTAATTTGTTTAAGTTTTTATTTAAGTCATTTTTCTTATTTATTTGTTTAAGGATGGTTCGAGAAGAGTAATCATAGACTTCCTGCAGTTTTGTCAAGGAGAAAATCTGTGTTATCAACATATGATAAAGTTTAGATGGAAAATCAAGCATCTTGTAAATGCCCTTTAAAAAAAAATCATAGAAGATATTTCAAAGGATGGATGAACATGCTAATTACCCTGATTGGATCACCAATGTATTATATACATGTCAAAATATCATACTGTACCCCATAAATATGCACTTTTATGCATCAATTTACAGTAAATTGAAAAAAATAATCATAGAAAAGAGAAATCTCCTGAACATAGCTTTTGGAAATGGAGTTTTTTTGTTCCCACCTCCAGAAAAAATAGAAAGAACGATACCTATGCATTTGTTCAGTGAGATAGGGGGTGAAACAAAGGCCATACCAGAGACAGAAATGTTCTGACAGTCTGGCTGCTCATATTTAAAACACATTTCTTGTATCATAACCATTGTTCCAAATGTTCATTTTCATCCTTGTTACTGTATACATAACTGACAATGCTAAGCACATTTTGAAATAGCTGATCTTTCCAGATGTCCTGAAATGTCTGACATGTTAAAAGTAGAGGGAGTAACATCAAATACTTTAAAAACATATCTTTGTTAAAATTCATGTGAAATACTATGTATTTTAATTGGAGTGAGACAAGATTAACCACTGCCCCATATATTCAGTGTATTCTGTTTTATATTTGTAAATATAGCCATATAAGACAGACAAACAAAATATTTACAACATCCAGTCTTCTTGGATATTAATGAGGTTGCCAGGCTATGACAAAAGTGGAAATAAACTAATATATTTTGTATTAAAATTAATAGAAAAGATTATCTTCTGAAAATGGCACATGAAAATGATATTATTAAAATCACTCCAAGTCTCAAAGTTGGTTATACTTGTTCACTGAGTTGAAAGAGGTAAAAAGAGGAAGAATTCTAGGCTAAAATGTTTCAATTTAGAACATGTTTCCTGATGAGAGCAGTTGCAGTATGTTCTCAATTTATTCAATGTTTCTTATAATAGTGGACAACTTGAGCCCTTATTTGAAATATCTAGTCTTTCTAGATGCTTAGAAAATTACAGCATAGAGTAATTAATGAAGGTGGAATTAACCTAATTTATCTACCTGTGAATTCATAGTAAATTTCTGTTTCTGATTTTCTCAACATAAATGAACAAACTGGGATTTAGTCTCATGCACAATTTTCCTGCAGATTTGGCTCATGTCAATCAGTTTCCATCTCCTGTGAGATCAACCTATAAAGCAAAGACATGACACTTGATAACAGTAGGGTAATGTCTCTTGTAAGGATGGACAGAGCAGGCAGATATGTGTATAAAGTGACTTTTGCATTTCTCCCCACTTTACTTGGAAAATGACACATTTGAAGACCTAGCAAAGTTCATGCACAATTTCACAAGCAAATAAAATGTTCTATGGATAATAATTACCATCTTTAATGGCAACCTAAAACTCTTCTGTATATTTCATTTGATCAGTGTAAAATTATTCAAAAAGTTATGAAAATATTATGGGTATCTTCTGTCCTATCAGATCTTAAAAGGGAAGACTATTACTGGTGGAACCTACTGCCACCTTTGTAGCTTCCCCCTCATGGACAAAAGGGCCTGGAAGGCAGGACAGAGGCCAGGCTTTCTTCACCCATTTTTCTACAGCCCAGGCTGCTTTCCTGGGATATTTTTTCTAGCTTATAGTTAGTGCCCTTGACTCACAATGAGATGATCAGCTGCTGCCTAGGGCCAGGCTGAGAAACAGTTCTGAGAGTGCCAGCACTGGGCTTAACAAATTTAAAACTTTTTAAACCCTTTCTTCAGGTGTCTGGTACCCTTGCACACCAGAATCAGTGCCTTTTGGCACCTTCAACTTAGTTCCTGACTGTTCCAAACCCTCTCATTCAACTGCATAAATGCCTGTACCTACAGAATCTCGCTCTTATACTGAACTCCTGACAGACCAACTTCAAGATTGTATAATAATCCAGAAATAACATTTAAAGGCTAGATTGTGTTACAGTAAACTGTTTTTCTTTTAGACAGATTTATACCTATCGGTGGCCCATTCAGCCAAGATCTCTTTGTTCAAGAGACTACCCAGAAAGGGCCAGTAACATACACAACAACAGAGAAGAGAGGATTACTGAAACCAGAGTTGACAGATGGGAACCTTTAAAGCAGACAGACCTGCACATACAAATTTTTGTCACTTAATTTACCTTTGACAGACCAACTCCAATTGCATGATTGTACAAAAAAACACAGAGAGACGACCACAGAGAAGCCCCAAATCCATGGCCAATAGACAAGAAACTTTAAATTGACCAGTCAAGATCTCTCCCAAGAGATTACCTATAGGATCAATGCAGTATCAGCCATGTCTTGAAAGGGATAGTAACAAATACAAACAGGAGAAACCAAAGGTATATAATCAAAGGTTTTGGCATGCACACAAGGGGACTTACCAGATGGCCAAATTTGTCTCAACTTTTCCTGAGTTCAGTTTCCTTTTTCTCAAAGTGGACCGTGATAGAACAACTTGTAACACCCAAGTAGAGAAGGCAGGAGTTCCCCAAAGCAAGAGAAGCTTCAGCAGCTGCTGGGATATTCCCTTAGTGCCTCCCTTTACTCACAAAAATAGCTCCTCTGGTGTGGCTGGAGGTAAATTCACCCATCTCCTAACTGTCCAACAGTTGACTCTCAGCAAGTTCACCAGTCACCTCACATCTCAGCTGGAAGTGGAATTCCTTGGAGAGCCAGACCTGTCCAAGAAAGCTGAAGCAGGGACTGCTCTTGAGTACCACCTGGTGTGCCAAATTTGTTACCAAAAGCTTTATCCTTGTCCTCAATGCCAATCCAATAATGAGGACACAGTTTTGAGAAAAAGAAGAAGTTGTTTTATTGCTTTGCTAGCAAACAAGAAACATGGGGTACTCTTGTCACAGAAGCTGTGATTCTCAAAAATAAATTATTTTGAATTACCTAATCATTTACATCTATAGACATACTTACTATCATCAATCACAACTGCTACAAAGTCCATTATAGTTTAACAGTGAGTACTAAAATCTAAAAAAACAAAATTATTACAGTTTTGAAAAATCCTTATGTCTAGGCCATAGTAAATGAAATGCAAATACTCCAAATAATTAATTCTATGCTCTCTTGCCCATCCTGTCACTCAAAGTACATTTCTGAAATTGTTATTACCTCATTTGTTCACTGAAATGTAAAAATTATAATAATAAATTTTTTTAGAATTCTGAAAAATTGTCAGATCAAAAATAATTTATAAAACAATGACCAAAATGAATTAGCTTTCACTAATAGTAGAACACTTTTGTTTTTGTCATTGTTTTAACTTTTTATCATGGTCAATTATAATTGTATATAAATATAACACAACTATGATATTAAATTCTAAAATGCTTATACTTAGTTTCAAAAATAATCACATTTTTTCCATTCTGTTTTTTCACACCTTTAACTCATCTATTCTCCACTTAACACTCTATTACTTTAAGTGAATTGGACATGCACTGAAATGCATGAATTTTAACTTATACTTTTAACAGGTAGAACATTTTAAAATTTTTGAAAGGGAAATATACTTATATACTCATATAACCCTTACCCATACATCAATATAGATACAAAGTCACCCCAGAAATTTTCCCCATGCTCCTTCCAAAATCATTTGCCCCTCCAGAGGAAGTATCTGTTCTCAGACTTCCCATTAATTTTGACTCAGATCTAACACTGTCCCTCACAATGTTTAGTGACTGAAATTTCTGTCCAGTGATCTTGTCTGTGGAACTGAAGTTTAATTTTATTCAATATTTCTTGTCTTCTTCTGAAACACAAATATGTATATTGTACAAACTATATTATCCCACAAGATTCTGAAGTTCTGTTCATTTTTTTCTAATCTTTATTATTTTAATTTAGTAGATATGACTAAATGTATGTACATATTTATATACATTTATGTAGATTTAGTCATGTCTACTAAACTATAGATATCTTCTTATTGAACATTATTAAAATAAATTATAGAAATTCTTCATACTAATGTGCCCTGTGAAGAATGGTGGTTTTATTCCAGCAAGCAGTTACCTTGCACTTAAACTTTACATGGTGTCACCTTTGGAATGGACAACAACTGAAATTCCTAATTTTTTTCAACTTGCTATGACTGTTTAAGGAAAAACTGCTTCGTGTGACACCTACATCATTTAGCAATTCTCCAAAGATGTGGGCATAGTTACTCACAGTTTTGGAGATTCATTCTCTGTATAGACTTCTCTTCCAAGATTTTTCTCTAATTTTCAATTGATGTACCAACATAAAACATAATTTCTCACCTCAGATAAGCCAGTTATTGGTTCAAGTTAACTTTCACTGTTTGAAATTAGGAAGAAGTAGTTCAGCATGTCCAATTACTATAGGTAAACTTCGAAAGACAGATTTGTATTAAAGATTCAGTTTTAGAGTCAGAGATTTTGCGTTGAGATTTTCATCTAATTTCCATGTGATTTTAAAAATTAAATTCTCATATCTTTTCTTCAACACAAGTTTTCCTGCTATCAAAATTTTATTTAAAAAATTTTGAATATGGCACAAGTTTAAAGGGATACATATTTGATCCTATTCCCCATACTTAAGCTTCTATCTCTTATGTCCTTTTTACTGAGAGGATGTTTAAGGAATTCAAACTTGGCAAAATTGAGTAAAATGAAAAAAATTCGGTCAGAACTTTCCACATTATACAGTAAATTGTTAAAGATAATTATTGTAGGCTGGTTCAGGACGTAGCAGAATTTGGGTACAGAGTTGTATTAAGAATGGAAGGAATTACTTACAATGCAAACCTCAGTGAACAAAGGTTTGGAAATATTTTCCCCCTGTATTTGTAAAATCACGGATGCAGATCCATAGAAGCTATGGCTGTATGAGAAACAAACCAAATATATAACTTCAATCTACTTTTAGAGAACCAAAACTCCAAAATATCTTCAGTTGCATTTTATACAATGATACCCCATCACAGAGAAAAAAGGCAGCCTTGACATATGATCGTCACATCACATCACATCACACAAAACAGTGGCGAATTTGAAGGCCATTGAGCACCGAATTTTCCCATTGTATTGCAATTACAGAAACACCTGTGCTATCTCGCTGTGCATGAGCCCTGTGAAATGCAATGTTCCATACCTGTCAAAACCTCTCATTTCTTGCCTTTGATGCAGAGGTGTAATTGTGCTGGATCCAGATCTTGTGTTAAGCTACTTCAGCTATAAGGATGAAGCAAAAAGGCTAATGGTTTTTAATTAAACCAAGAAGCAGTTGTATTATTATTCTGCATTGTACCATTTTTTAAATATTACTTCAGCATATTTAAAAAGAAAATGTGAAGTTCTAGTAATATAAAAATATCTTTAAATCACAAGATGTTTGAGCAGAGTTAGCTATCTCTGTTCAGATTCATGGAATTTAATATGTCTGAGCTTTAACATTAAATAAGTTATGTAGTTGGAGCTCTGTGTTTACAAAAATCCCAGTGGTAGAGAATTTGGACTCTTTATACTGCCTGATACTCTCATTACTTCGTCAGTGACCGAATATTCCAAATCAGGATAATGTACCTGATAAATTGATGAAATTTCATATTTGGACAATTTAAGGTTATAAGGAGTAAATATATAAAATATTTGATATTTTATTCACATGTTTTATATCTAATCAATTTAGGTTAACCAAAAAATTTTTAAAAAGCAGGAATTCTATACAATAACACTTTCCAAGAAATTTCATAGAATACAATATCTAGTTTCCATACTAATATAGATCTTGAAGAAGAAATTAAAATAATATTAATAAAATATCTGAAATAGTATATATAGCTGTAAGTTCTAAAAAGAAAAATAATTCATTTTAGGGAGGTACATTATAAAAGCAATGGAATTCTCATCTTTAGATTTGTAGAATACAAACTTGCCCTCTGTATATAATTTTATACTTCAGACTAAATTCCACTAAGCTCTTTTCTATTCTCTTGAAGATATGAACTGTGAAATAATTGTAGGTGTGCTCAGCATTCCTTAAGATATCTGCTATACAAGTTAGTTCTCAAATGCATGCTAACATTTTGTGAATTGACATAAACTCACATTTGTTTTTAGAGTACTTACAATGACAAATATTTTTCTGGATTCCTCTGAGTTTATCCATGTTACAAATATTCCAAACAAAAGTTAAAAAACATGAAGCTGACTAGATCTGTGTTCAGTAAATTGATACAATAGAAAATTAAATGCTCATTATAAATCAAAGTAACTCAGTGCAAAAATTTAAAAGATGTAAGTATAATTTGTGATCATAGATACTAAAATCCTAAACTAAGATGTAGCAAGTTTAATTTGTCAGTATTATAAAAGAGCAATAATTTGTGTACAATGAATTGAAATGCATTTTGCTGTCATGTATAACTAATTAGAACAAATAAAAAAAAGAACAAGAAAAAATAAAGCAAGCAACTTCAGTGTTAAAATAGACAAGTATAGTTTAAGCAAATAATGGAAAGAGGTACCATATATAAAAAATAAAAAGTTATGTTGATAAAGGCTTAACTCACTCTATGTTAATTTATAATAAAGAAAACATTGAATAAAACTTAGCAACCAATGTTAATTTTTAAGAGTAACATGAATATAAACCAAGTTATAAAAATTATTCCCATCAGAGTTGTTTATCAAGAGAACAGAATGGATTCTCATTTTATTCATCAAAATGTTGAACATTCACTTTTTCATTTAGCTTATATTTATTGGTTGTCTGCTATATTCCATTCAATGTTCTAGGTCATGGTTGGCAAACTATGGTGCCAGAGGGACAATCTACCCTTCTCTTATTTTTGTTAATACAATTGGAATAGAGCCATGCTCATTTGTTTCCATATGGTTGCTCTCAAGATACAACAGAAAAGCTGAGTAGGTACTACAAACATCATATATCCTAGAAAGCCTAAAATGTTTATTATCAGGCCAGTTATAGAAAAAGTTTACAGATCTCTGTTCTAGGTAATGATGAAGAGGGAGAAAGAACATATGACAATAAAAAGGTATATTTAAAACTCAGATTGTGAAATAAATATAAATACATTTATAATTTATTATATGTATAATTTATTAAAATTTGAATATATTTGTAATTTCAAATGTCTATTTCTGAAAAGCAATAGTAAGAATTCTAGTTTCTTCTAACAGAATATATGTACTGAAGCTACATGCATTTATCATACTAGGCAAAAAAAAGGTCCATTTAAAATAATTAGTCCTGATAACTTAACCATATTATTATTATGCTGATATTCAGCACTAGAGACTTTGTTGTTACTATGAAAGAGATAGACAAAATATTCTCAACAGGAATTTTTTAATATGACATGAAATAAGATCAGACTGATGACATTATAAGATGATAGCAATGCTTTATAGTAATATGCTAGCTTAATTTAAATAGGATACTGGTGAATTATTTTAAGTCCAAAAAATATACAGAACACACTATATCCACAGAATTGAAACTAAACATTGGTCCAATCTTATCTTTTAAATTTATAATCCTTGTGTCCTCTGAAATAAACATCTTCATCTTGCCTCTTTTCATTTGTAAGTGGACAGTAGAAGACATGAATTGTGGGAAGTGGTTTTCAACATTTGACAATGTCTGGGCACATTTTTGCATGTCACAAGTGGAAGTTTGTGTTGGAGGGGTGCTGCTGTCATGCAATAACCAAGTATAAAACCAGGTATCTTTTCACTTTTTTTTTCCAACACCTTCTACTTAGGCTTCTTTCAGATTGCCCATTTTAGAATTACCAAATTTCCGGAGTACCTTCTCCACTGAGCATTGGAACCTGCTATTTTGTCCAGCTGGTATGCACAATTCCACTCCTGCTTCCTATGCACTTCATCCCCTGTCCACAACAACAACAACAACAACACATACACATACACACATGTTTTTTTGCCTGAATTAACTGCTTCTTACTATTGAATGTCATCTAGTGTGTTAGTCAGCTTTTTGTCACTGCGATCAAAATATCTGACAAAAACAACTTAAAAGAGGAAAGGTTTACATAGGCTCATGGTTTCAGAGGTTTCAGTTCATGGTAGTTTTCTTGCTGTGGGTCTGATGTGAAGCAGAACATCATGGCAGAACTGTGTAGTGGAGGAAAGCTGCTCAGCTCATGGTAACTGGAAAGTAGAGAGAAAGAAAGGAGGGGGCCAGGGACAAGATAGACCCCAAATGCATCATCCCAGAAATCTACTTCCTCCAAATATGTTTCAACTATGCTTAGAGTTTCCACCATCTCAGGAGTCCACTTAAATTATTATGCATCAATGGATTAACCCACTAACGGGGTAAGAGTCTTTATGTTGCAATCATTTCCTAGGAGCCCACCTCTGGATATTATAGCACTGGGGATCAAGCCTTCAACATATGAGCCTTTGAGGGATATACTAGATCCAAATCAGAATATCTAGATCTTACTTTGCCAAGGAGCCGCCCACAGTCCAGGTTAGGTGCTCTTACTTGGGCCCTCAGGCTATAATGTGTTTCCACCCCTTCAATGGCCTATTGACTGTCAGTTTATTCAGGATCTCTGAATGTGAGAGCTGTGTTCTTTGTTTCTTGTTATATATATTCTTGGTGTGAGCAGAGTTGGACCTGACAAAGAGAAGATGCTTAATATACATTGTGAATGAATGACTTTATTACACTGAGTGTACTAATTCATATCTCAAAAAAGAAAAAACCTCCACTTTTAGTTATATATGTAGTTGGTTCAGTCAGTAAGATATCTAATGATGTCTGCAGTTAGACTTATTTATAAAAGACTTACAAATTCCTTACTTCTCTCTTTTCCAGGTCTTTTTAACTTTATTTTTTACATTCCTAATCTTTTTTATTATTTTTTTATATTATTTATTTTAAAATTTTTCTTTTTATTAAATACTGATTTTTATGTAAATTCAAGTAATTTGCATATGCTCCAATACTTCTTTACTAATGTGCTCAACATTAAGTGAACAAGATGCAGGGAGGCTTTTCCTGAATGTAGCTGAGTTTAGATTTTTCTATAAATATCTGGTAACTGAAATGCATCGTCCTAATGAATCATTCCATCACATAAGAGTAACTGAATAGCATGAACGGATAAAGATTTTAAGGTTACTTGTGGACATTAAAATAGAGAAAATAAATTATTCTGTACACTTGGATTACATTGCCTTCTGAACTTGATCAATTTCACACGTCTTCTAGATTTCTAGAAGAAAAGATCCTATCTGTCCATAGAGCCACAGAGTTTAATCCCATATTTGATGGTCACATGAGTAATGTGTAATTATGGGAACAGTAAGTACAAGTTTAAGGAGATTTTTATAGTTATTCTACCTATGGCATATAACTGAGCTATCTTATAAAATTGCCATCTTGAGATTTTTACTTCATAACACTTTTTTACCTAAGCTTGTTATTCTTATTGAAAAGGATATATATATATATATATGATTTAAATGATCAAGAAAGCAGTAGGAAATGCCTGAAAATCAAGAACTAAAACATTGTTTCAGAGTGTAGTCAATGATAAATAATAGAAACTTCAATAATTGCCACTTAATGAAATTCTCATTGGCAATCATTCACTGAAGTGTACAAAATTGTTCACAGTGAGGAATGGTTAGTAAGTTAAGCTCAGTTGTGTAAGAACCAAAACCTTTTAGTGCAGTCTATGCATTGTACTGCTGTGGCCCAAGCTCCCAGCTGATGAAATACAGATGTGAATACACAAGCATTTCCTGAACAGATCTCCAAAGAACACTGGGATACTGACTATTGCCAATAAATTTTTGTAGAAAAGAAAAGGGTGTTTTTGGACAAATTAGATTGTTAAATCTTACAAGCTAAGTTGCCCTCATGATAATTCACAATAAGCAGTAGCAATGTTAACACTGAAAATTCCTAAGTTAAAATAAAAAAGTACTTATTTCACAGTATTTATTTATTTATTTTCAGAATTTTCTGTTCATTTACAAAACACAGCTAAGGTTGAACATGTACAAAATAAAATTCCATGTAAATCCTGAAGACAGCGCCTCTTGGGGTTAAAAACTTTCATCTTCTTTTTTTTCTCTGGGCCCAAGCTCCTCTCTGTTCCTTGGGAATGGAGCCAGGCGGACGCCACAGAAAGAATCAGGAGCCCAAATGCCCTTTCCTCACTGGGACTCTGAATTGGAGGTTTGTGTGTTATTCATGATGGCCATAGCAATTCTCAGACACTTTCTGACAACATGAAGACCAAGTCACACAGGTCTCAGCTTCAAGTCCAGGAGCTGCAGGCCCCCACAGAGTGCAGGAGCTGCCAGGAACACCTGCACTCACATGGGGTAATTGAGCACAACATCTTGTTTGGCAAGCTCCAGCAACATGGGATCATCGAAGAACTTGCTGATGCTCACATCTTCACTCAGGCCCTTCCTACAACGGGTTTTGATCATGAATTCCCCAGCCAGGTGAGGAGCTGGCTGTGGCTCCAAGGGATGGATGACAATACTCTTGTCCAGAGGATCACCAGGTACAATCTGCCAATGGTGGAAGACAGACAGGGAAAAGGCTTGTCCCTGGGTATGAGTCCGGAGATCAGTCTCAAAGTCAAAAGAGTCAATGGCTGGAATGAAAGCTTTGATGGTGTAAGAGAGGGGAGCCTGGGATGGGTGCATCCTGAGTCACATGCCCCCTGCGCCTGGCCAGGACAGTGTAAATGGCAGATACACAGTCTGCAGGGGCCTGGACCTCTACAAAGTAGTAAGCCTCCATCAGACGAAGAGTGGCTATGAGGAAGGCAGAATAGACGACTCTCCTGGCTGTGGGGATGATCTGGCCTCCACCCCGGTGCAGAGGCTCCTGGGCAACCACCGCATCCAGGATCTTAAACTTCACATTCCGAATCAATTCATCACAGAGGGGGCCCTCCCTGGTTCCCCACTGGAAACCTTGAACGATGCTGTCCTTCACTGAGCCAAGAAGAGCCTTATCCACCTCAGAGGGTAAGGTATCATCCACCAGGATGTTGGGGCCTGTGGCATCAGGGCCAAAAGCCCAGATAGATCGGGCAGCCAGCAAATCCAATCATACTTGGTCTGGAAGAACTCTCCTAGCTTCTTCCTGTTCCACGTGATCTGAACCACCTCGTTTTCTATGTCTTCGGCAAGGCCCTTCTCAAGAGGCTCAGCAATCATGGTGATCTTATTCTTTTTATTAGGCATTTCAGCAAAGCACTTGAGGGAGGATGTTTCCACCACCGTCTCACAAAACGTGACCACTGGGTCAGCCACCTTGATGTCTATCTCTGAGTACATCTTCCGCAGATCATGCATTACACAGTCCAGGTAGAGCTCTCCAGTGCCCAGGATCACATGTTTGCCAGACTCTTCCACCTTGGTGGTGAGGGATGGATAGCTTTTGTTGACCTTATGCAGGCTGTCGAGCATCTTGGGCAGTTCTGAGGGGTTGACTGGCTCCACAGCAATCTTGATAACAGATGTGGTATTGAACTTCAAGGGCCGGAAAATCTGAGCCTCCTCATTCCCTCGGGGTTCAGTTATCATCGCTGTCTTCACGATTGGTTGATCAACACCTTCAATCAAAACCCAATTGCCTGCAGGAACACGGTTCACTTCAATGTGGTACCTGGCCACAGAAATCCAAAGGCGGCCCACGGTGCATATCTGTGAGTCTTCCTCATCCTCCAGAGTATAGTTCTCCCCCCCAGCACCTTCACAGGCTGCCCTGCATGGATAGTGCCACTCAACACCCAGCCAAATGCATGAAACTGAACTCCATCATCTGTGCTGTACATTTTGGTAGTGTGACACATCAGGGGACCATCAGGGTCACAGTCACTCATGGCCTCGTCAAGGTCGGAGTCCACACCACCAGTGTAGGTATGCTCAATCTTGGGCTTGGCACCCACCTTTGGGGAAGGGATGTGCTGGACACACATGTCCACAAAGCCTGCGAACTCGCCGAAGAACATTTTGCAGACCAATCTGAGCAGGGGGCGGATATTCAGCTTTAGCTCCTCCTTGGTCAGGTGGATGCCAAGCTCATCCAGGGTCCTCGGCAGGCTGGTGTCCACATCACCCACCACCTGAGCAAGGATCTTATAAAGGGGCTCCAAGATAAACTCCACGAAGCTCCTCTGGGAGCTGCTAGTTGGGGCCTTTTTTGTGAACTTTCGCATCTTAGGGTTGAAGTAGATGTCACCCCAGAGTCTTTTAGCAAATTCCTGGTAATTAATGTCACCAAAGGTGTCAGCATTGATCTTGGCAAAGGAGCCCAACGTGAAGCAGATGCTGTACTGGGAGCTGGAGAAGCAGACGTTGCCCAGGAGTGGGGAAATCAGGTTCTCATCGGTGGAATACATGCTTATTAATCCATTCACTTCATCAACAATGTGGCGCAGCTTATAGTAAGCATCAGTTGGTGGCAGCTTCAGCTCCAGGATCAGTCGGTCAATCTTGCTGATACACACAGTGACTGACAGCCTCTCCTGCACTGCGTGCTTGTTCAGCCGCTCAGTGTTCAGCATCACTCCCTCAGCAGCATCGATGAAAAGGACCACTCCATCTGAGATGCGCAAGCCAGCTATGACCTCATCAGAAAAATTCACGTGTCCTGGCGTGTCCATGATATTGAAGAAGTAAGATTTTCCTTTGGTATCTGGCAGGACCACAGTCACAGGAGTGCTCTTGATGCCAACACCTCTCTCTTGCTCTGTGAAGAGGATGTCAGTATAGCATAGATCCTAGTCGTAACGCTTTCTGATTTCTGGGTGCGTCTGCTCTATTAAACAATCCACAAAACATGTCTTGCCGTGGTGGAGATGGCCACAAAGGGTCACATTTCTGATGAGTTCTGAGTTATCCATAAGATCTGCCAGGAAATCCATTTCGTACACTGTGACAGGTAATGTCTGCTCCATCAGAGTGAATTTCTTGGTTTTCACTGGCTTAATAATGGGTTCTGTGAGAGGCTGGGTGTCCTCTTCCTGAACAATGGTCTCCACCTCAGGACCATACACCTCCTCAGCGGTGGGGTAATACTTCTTGTCCTCATGCAACACCACCTCCATCCCAGGGTGATCGTCATCATGCTCTCCTATGTCATCGTCATCCTCGTCATCATCCATTTGACAAGACTTGATGAGATCACCAGGGCAGTGAGTGTATGCACAGAAGAAACATCCTGCTGACGTATGGAGGCTGAGGAGATGAGGAGGAACAAGCAGCAAAGACTGAAGAAATAGCTAGTAAGGAACAAACCTAGAGGGTTCTCCCATCAAGATCTTTGGTCTCTCTGCCCAATTCATCATCATCTTCATCAGAATCAAGTTCTGGTCCAATATAATTTCCAAATTCATCATACAAGTCAGTATCCATGATGCTCCCGCCTGCTCAATGAGGTGCTCCCTATTTCACAGTATTTAAATAGTATTATTTCCCAAATTCTTTTTCTAAGAAAATAATCATTTAAAAGTATTTTACATCTAAATAAAAACTTTAAAATTGCAGAGTTTTGTGGTTTATTAAAAAGAAAGCAAACTTTCAACAGTCACTAAGTCAAGAAAATAAAAATTATCTACATACCATCCACCAGCCCCCTCCCAATCATACCCTAGTTCTTGTAAAGATCTCATTTTGATTTTCTTTATGTATTTATCATTATATAGACTAATTTTGCTTCTTTCATTCCATGAGTTCTCCCTCCCATCTCATTAATTTTATAGCTTACACACTATCTAAGAAACTGGAGTTGTTTTTCTGTAGATGAATAAATTCCTTTGCCATTTGTATTTTTTGATCATTGGTAATTAGATTTTTTTTCTAGTCACGGGGATTCAACTCAGGGGTACTCAACCACTGAGCCTCATCCTCAGCCCTATTTTGTGTTTTATTTAGAGACAAGTTCTCACTCAGTTGCTTAAAGGTGCCTCACCGTTGCTGAGGCTGCCTTTGAATTTGCTATTCTCCATTCTCAGCCTCCCAAAGTGCTGAGATTATAGTCATGCACCACTACTCCCAGCTGGTAGATTTTCTTTTTTAATGGATTATTTTAGCCAGTTTTTAAACAATATAATTCATCATTTTTCTGGACATTTTGTTCTAGCATGAATTTCTTTTTTGTAGTAATATGGATGTGCTTATTATTTTGTTATAATTCATGTGACTTATTCTCACCTCTTTCAGTCACTCACTCTAATAAAAAATAAATTTCCTATAGTTATAAGGTAAAATAATGAATCAGAATTACTTCAATAACTTTATGTTATTGCCTGTCTAAAGGAAAAGCTCAATAGTATGGTGTCTTCCAGAACTTTCCTATATCTCTTCTCTACTTTTATTCATTTTTGTTCCAATTTGTGCTCAATTTAGATTATTTTCTTGTAAGATTTTCCTATGTGTGGGCTTTGTCCTGGAGGAGAGTTTGTCTATCTAGTTTGGAGAGTTCAAAGTACTCAGATTGTTCCATCCCTTTTAGATCTCAAAACAGAACTTATTTTCTCACACATTAATATAGAACATAGACACTGCCTGTACCCCAATTTCAGATCCTCTTCTAAAAATATTCTACTGAGTTTTCAAGAGATATCTGTTATGTATGAGGAGTCAGTTAAAATAACATTCATACATATATGCACATATATGTATCCTCACACTCAACCATTGTCCATACCATCCTGGGGCAAAACTAAGTTTTACTTAGAGAAAAGTGGGACAAATACTGTAAAAACTTTTGAATTTTTAAGTTTTAAAAGTCTTATTTTTAATTTCAATTAAAAATCCTTGTATCAGAGCTTAGTATGTCTGAAGTATGGAGAGTGAGGAGGGAGTGTAGATTGTAACTAAGAAACAGCGAAAGATGAGACATGTAGTGATTCATAGGACACCATAAAGAAGTTGAGGTCTTCTTTAGGTGAGATGGAAATCCATAAATGGGTTTTAAGTGAAGGTGTTGCAATACTTGACTTTGTGTTTCATGGAGTGACTGTAGGTAAAGTGGGAAGAATATGGTAGGGAAACCAATTATGAAGTTATTGAAATACTACAACTTAAAGATTTGGGTGACCTGGACTATTTGGCTGTAAAAATAAATAAAGCAATTAGATTTCTAATATACTTGTAATGTAGAAACTACAATAAATACTGATGAAATGTATACATAAATACTGATGAAATGTGATAAGAAAGAAGATAAAGAGCAAGTTTGGGCTTGAAAAATGGAAAGCTGACATTTGCAAAAATGGAGAAACTGAAGAAGAGTAAGTTTAGCCTGGCAAAAGCATAGAATATTTGTGGATATGTAAAACATGCTGTGCTTATTATACACCCAAGCAGGGACACTGAATAAATAACTATGTGAATCTGGGGTTCATTAGAGTTGTGGTGTCTGGAAACACAAATGTAGGAGGTATTAGAATTTGATTTCATTGAATCAACTAGACTAGAAAACATTTACTGTAATATGCAGAGAAAATAAGAGTTTTCAGGACTAAACTATGGGATTGCCCAATGTTTAAATCTGGAAAATATGAGAAAGTATAAACAAGGAGGCTAGGAAAAGTACTGGCAGCTATTTTGCCTTGGGACACACATAAGAAGAGGGTGTTTAAGTAGTCAAGTGAAGAAAACTATTTTAACAAGAAGGCTTCTGATTATCTGTGATAGATGAGGTAAGAAGAATGGGAATTGAATACTGACCAATACATTTAGTAATGCAGAGGTAACTGGTAATAGTGAAAAGAACAATTCTAGGGGATGATAATAAGGAAGCCGAATGATGAAAACCTATGGTGATTGAGAAGAAAAGTGTAAATAAGATATAGAAAAGTCTCGTGAAGTATCTAACTGGAAAATAGTTTAAAAAGTGGGCCAGTATCTATAGGGAGAAAAGTAGAAAACATTAAAAATATTTGCATAACAATGGAAAAGGTCCAGTGAAGATGGAGAGGTGGATAACACAGGAAATATAAAAGCCAATTGCAGGTACACATGTCTTGTATTGATGAGACAGGAGGGATCCAGGGCAATGGTGTAGACTCTGAACATGGACAAGAATGTGGACAGTGGACAGTTTATACAGAAAGAGAAGTGAAGAACCTATATATGCAGGTGTGGATAGTTTGGCAGCATTTGGTATTGAAAGAACTAGCGTTTTCTGGCTGATTCTATTAAGCAAGATCATCAACTGTGAGTCAAGAGAACAAGAATAAGTTGGAATTTTCAAGAGATAAATTTGTGAAATTGTTCAAGAAACTCTATTAACTAGAGAAAAGCATCAGATTTGTAAGACCACACACTTATTACTTTGTGTTTTTTCAGTTGCATTAAGCTCAAGTGAAGGTGGAATAGGCAATATATTTAATTTGATGTGGAATTGTTCTTTTGCCAAGAGACTGAAAGAGAGGAGGAAAAAGCACAAAGAAATAAAAAGCGTGCATTAATAAACATAGTTGATGATTGCTTTTAGAGTCAAAGCTAAACAATAAGAGAAAATATTGATTGCTGATATTTATGCCAGGTAGAAAAGATACACACATTTTGAGAGGCAGAAAAATGGAATAGGTGCATAAAAAGGACGAGAGAAAATGAGCTAAGATGTTAGGATATGGTGTAGGGGTCTATATTTCTAGAAATTGAGATTGTGACAGGATTCACCTCTAGGTGCATGATTTGGCCATCATTAGAGCCCCTCTCTACCATCTTGCAGTCTTCTGGAATACTGTCTTTCTTTTATTGTTTGGTTTTTCTTTGGTTTGTTTTCTCCAGTATGATCACATGCTTTCGTCAATTCCCAATTCAAATATTCCTCAGTTAAGCTTTCCACAGTAATATATTCTACAGTAATTTTCCTCTTTTCTGAAGTCTTGTAACACTAGAGGATCATGCCACACAATACAGCCCTACAATAAAGTGCCAATGTGTCCTGCTTACCTTTAGTAGTTTTGTAATTGTAATGTTGTTTCTATATATATTCTACCTCTATCACTTTGTTAAATAATTAATAAAAAATTGATCAAGGAATAAAATGAGCTAACGATAACACTACCTTAATTTGACACTGTTATTTAGCGTGCTAGGTCTCTGTGGCCATTTAAAAGGTGTGAGCTGGGCGCAGTGGCACTTGGCTGTAACCACAGCAGGAGAATCCTTAGTTCAAAGTCAGCCTTAGCAATTTAGCAAGGCTCTAAACAACTCAGCAAGACTCTGTCTCGAAATAAAAAATAAAAAGTTCTGAAGATGTGGATCAGTGATTAATCACCCCTGGGTTCAACTAATGGTACTATGAAAAAAATATTTTATCTTGGATATATTTCTGAAGTTCTAAAAGCTTCAGTTTCCTTGCCTATGAACCATTCTTAAAAGCAATATATTGATTACAATAGTTTATTGTGTTCAAGCTCTTACCACATTATCTACGACACGGTTCATATAAAATAAATTTAAGGTTAACTATATAATATATCTGACATAAGCTGAAAAATATCTCCATCAGTGTAAAAATTATTAATATAAAGTCAATATTCAACTAGTAAATAGTAAAATCATACAATGTGTTATTTACTTGCCTTAGGCCTTTCAGTATTAGAGGATCAAAACATTTATTTTAATACTCAATGATATAAAGTCACAAACACCAGCATTTGCTAAATTTATCTTCAGAATTCTATGGAATGCATGATACAGTGCATTTTAATATGATTACATAGTCAATTAACATTTTTGTGGTTTTAATCATGGCCTACTTAATAATCAATGTCAACAGAGAAATCTACAGATTTCATCTTACGTGTGTGGAAAAAATATGCAGAGAGTGAAATATTATCCATGTTCCGTGATTGCTTTCAAAATATGTTCATTTATTAGGTATATTAGAGCTTTCAAGTAAGAATGGGTGATTGGATTTAAGATCACCTCTTATGGAAAAAATAGGCCATGACATAAATAATTCTTTTCCTGATTCTTGCATTGCATCTCTTCTGCCTATACAATGATACTCAGTTTTCCCCTATCATCCCCAGCATTTAACATGTGCTCACTGTACAAGGCAGCTATTTATTCTGCTGATTTTCCCATGGTGCTTTCTTGTTCGTGGGTGTTTTACTAAATTACATAAAGTGCTAGACATTCTAACCTGAAAAGTGAATTTATTTAAACTCCACAATGTTTATTCTAATACTCATTTTTTTTTCTTAAGGGAGACCTGTGAAACATTCTACTCCAAAATTTTTCATGCTATAATTTTCCCACTGATATGGACATTTGCCAAGACAGTCCTGCTGAAATTCATAATTTCTAAAAATGAAATATAGTTTAGTATTCTGGGCCTGGCATATGTGTCCTTCTTCTTACCCTCTTCACAATCTAACACAATAGACAGCACCTTTAGTCTTCCAAATATTAGATGCACAAGTATGTGTGTGTGTGTTAATGGGGATTGAACTCAGGCCTTTTGCATACTAAATACGTGTTCTACCACTGAGCTACATCTCAGTCAACTAATTTTCATTTTACTCTTGCTCTACCAATTCCCACAAACTGAAGAGATTAAAAATAATAAATGTTGTCAATCATGATCTAAAAATAATTGACACATGGAGGGGAAAATGTCACATAATTCCTACTGCCAGGAATTCTTAAAAATAAAAATAATTTTGGTTTAATAGGCCAAGTAGCTAATAGTTCATATCCCAAGTAAACCTTGTTATCAAAATGTTTTCCAAAGAAACAAAATAAACCAGGACTTTTCCAAAAATAGTATGCTGGGAGGGTTAAAAAGATTTGTAGTATTATAAATCTTCTTTATTTTATATAAAAGTATATTTTAAAAATTAAAGTTGTCTTTTTAACTGAAAGATAATATTAAAATTGTTCATATTTATGGGTTACTATGGTGACAAAATAAACTGTTTTATGTTCAAATCAGAGAAAAAGTATCTATCTTCTAAAATATTTATCACTTCTTTATGCTAAAACATTCAAAACCCTTTCTTCTAGCTTTGTGATACAGACTGGGACTTCACAACCACTGACTTTTGTGAATCTCTGGCCTGCAGATGGCAGCTCATGAGACTTCACAGCCTCCATAAACATATGAGCCATTCTTTGTAATAGGTTTCTTCATATCTACAGTTATATGCAATCACACAACTCCTGATAATGTTTTGGAGTTCCTATAAGATTATATCACTTAGTGACATCTTAGCTCTCAGGCTGTATAAATGCCACCTATGATGAAATCATCTAATGACATATTTCTCAGAATGTCTCCTCATTGTGAAGGGACACATATCCTATTGAGTCTGTTTCTTTGAAGAAAGCTAATATAGCAGATTGTCAAGCAAGAAAATTAGTAGGTATAATTTAGGGTATTCTGTCATGAAAAAGGATCAATTCATTAAAAATAGTAACAATTCTAAAGTTATATATACATAAAGTTAGGGAATAAAAATATATGAACCAAAATTGTTAATGTTGAAAGAAATGAAGCTACCATTATATAAGGAGGTAGAGAAATGTAGTCATCCTTGTACCCTGTTGGTGGGACTATAAATTAGTATGGGGATTATGAAAAAACAGTATGGAGGTTCCCAAAAAATCCTTTAAAAAAGGATTGCCATGTGATGCAGCAATTCCACTACCATGTATATATCAAAATGAAATGAAATTAGTATGTTGAAGAGACATTGGAACACCCATTTTTATTGGAGCATTATTTATAATAGCCCAGAAATTTATACAATCTGAGTATCCATCAAATGATGAATGGATAAAGTAAATATGTTACATATATACAATGGAATATGGTCTACTCATAAAAAAGAATGAAATCCTGTCACTTGAGATATATCATGGATGGACTTGGAGATCAATAGTTAAGCGAAATAAGCTAGGCACCAAAGACAAAGACCACACAATCTCATTCATATGTGGAATCTACAGAAGTTGATCTCATAAAACTTGGGAGTAGTAAATGGTAGTTACCAGAGGCCGGAGAAAAGTGGAGGTGAAGGGATTATCTATGTTGCTTAGTTATGCATGTATCAGAAAGGAAGTTTGCTCTTCTGAGAACAGAAGTACAATGTGGAAAATAAGTGACAATGAGTGAAACTAGATCTTCAAAAAATATTACCCTTATATAACAAAACCACACACAGATATTCCAAAAGTCAAAAGGCCTTATAGACTATATACATCATAAATACAGAAGATACAAACCTAAGGATATTATTAACTTGAATTCTAAAATATATAAATAGAATAATACATCATAGCCAAGTGTATTTTAACCAGATGATGTAAGGTTGGTTAAACATTTGAAAACCAATGAACATAATCTACCATATGAACAGAGTAAACAGTAAAACCATATGACCATCTGGGTAAATAAAGAAAAAGAATATAAATACAATACAACATTTGTTAATTATATTAAAACTCCAGGCAAACTATGAATAAAAAAGAAAGCCTATTTTATTCTGATGCATAACTTGTAGAAAAATCCATAGTTTGTGTCATACTTAATTGTGGAATGTTGATTGCTTTTCCCAAAACTGTTCCCTAGAGATGCCTCAACAAAGTACCACAAAATGGGGGCCATAAAACAAGGAAAATACATTCTCTCCACGTTCTGGATGGTAGAAGTCAAAAATCAAGGCATTGTCAGTGCGACGCTCCCTCTAAATGTTCAACCGCCTCTGGGGGACCCTGGCATTCTTTATGTTGTGCGTAAGTCCTGATACCTTCCTCTTCACATGACTGTCTTCTTTCTGTGTGCTGTGTGCTGCCAAAGCAATCTGTTTAATGGTATGTCAGTCACTGGATTTAAGAATTACTCTTATTCAGTATGAATTAATCTTAATTACATCTGCATAGACTCTGTTTCCAAACATAGTCACATTCATAGGTACCTATATTTTAAGATTGCAACACCTTTTTATGAAGCACAGTTTTATCTACAGTGATACCTAGGCTAGTTTCTATGCTCTCACCACTTTCATTTAATGTTGCACTGGAAATCTTAGTATGTGAAATAAGACGAGTAAATGAGACAAAGAACTTGGACATTTTTATGAAAGAAATAAAACTATCCTTACTTGCTATTACAACATTGCTCTAAATGATATATTCATATACAAATCTAACAAATACATGTAGGAGAATACATGCTGACAGTTATACATTTTTCATGAAAGTAATAAAAAGGAATCAGATAAATAATCACAGTGTGTTCCTGGATTGAATAACATACTGAAAACATCAATTCTTTTCAAATCAATCTATTCATTTAATTCAATCCCAACCAAAACATCAGTAGTAATCTTGACATATGCATACACCAAGTGATTCTAAAATTTATATGAATAGGGAAGGAGCTAGAATTTCCAAAACAATGTGGAAAAGAAGAAAACAGGAGGACTCAGATGTACCCAATATAAAGACATATTAAGAATCAAGAATAGTTGTGAAAAAATAGTCAACAAAGGCCAATGGAACAAGGTTAAAGTCTGGAAATAGTTCTACACAACTATGTACTTTTTTTTTTTTTTTTTTTTTGGCACTGAGGATTGAACTCAGGGGCACTCAACCACTGAGCCACATCCCCAGTCCTATTTTGTATTTTATGTAGAGACAGAGTCTCACTGAGTTGCTTAGCACCTCCCCCTTGATGAGGCTGGCTTTGAACTCGCGATTCTCCTGTCTCAGCCTCCCAAAGTGCTGGGATTACAAGCATGAGTCACCGCACCCAGCGATAATTATTTTTTGATGAAACTTCAACATAGACAGGATATTCTTCTAAAAAATTAATTCTGGTACAACTAGCCATCCAAATTCAAACAACAACAACAGAAGCAAACAAAATCCTTGAGCTATAGTTCACACTGTACAACTGTGTGTTTAAAAATTAATTATAAACATAGATGTATATATATATATGAAGTGTAAAACTAGAGAAATGTAAGGAAAAACATAATAGACAATCTTTATGCCCTCATTAGGTAATTCTGATACCAGAAATACCAACCTTAAATGAAACCTTGAAAATTAATTTTCATCAAAGTTAAAAGCTGTTACTCTTCAAAGAACATCAAAAGGAGAATGAAAATAAAAGAACTATAGCTCTGTAGCCTATGCTAGCATAGCTTTTTTTTGACTAAGAATTTATATCTAATATATATAAAGAATTCCCAAAATTCAACAATAAGAAAAACATAATGAAGGATTGGCAAAAAAAAATTTAACATAGACTTCACCAAAGGAAAGATTCAAATGGTAAATAAGCATACAGAAAATAATTTTTATGAAGGAAATATAAACTATCTGGATATCATTCAAATTCACTTAAAGAGCTTACATTAAAATATTTCTATAGTGCTGACAATGAAGCAGAGCCACTAAAACTTTTACAAAATATAATACAGTTTGGCCATTATATAAAGCAGTCTGTTTTTTATAATGTAAAATTTACCTCCTAGCAACCTTACAATTAGATATGTATCCTGGATGATCGAATGATATATTCACACAAAAATCACTACTCAGAAGTTTACAGATGCATGATTTATAAGTGCCCCAAATATGAAGTGACGAAAATGTTCAACACTGGGTAAATGGGTGAACAAAACATCTTACCTTTATGCATGGGGATCCTAGTCAACAACAAAAATAAATGATCTATTGTTATAGGTAATGTTCTGGATGAACGTCAAAGGTATTGTACTAAGGGAAAGAAGCTAGTCCTAAGAGATTACTAGATGCATAATTCCATTATAACCCCTTTAAGAGGCAGAATTAAAGAGACAGTAAAAAGATCATAGGTTGCTGGGTGCTGGCATGAGGGTGTGATAAACTGTGGACAGGGAGAATGTGAGGGAACCATTTGGGATGCAGGAATTATTCTGTGTATCCTTACTGGTGGCACTTTCAGGAAACCATGTATGAATTACAACTATTATGACTGTACATGAAATTTAGTGTACATAAAGTTTTTTTTTAAAGTCTAAATATAAGATTATAGTGTAAAAAATATAATTGCTAAATTGGATCAAAACATCCAATGCAGTGCAACTGGAAGGAGTCTGAAATGGTTAATTTTATGTGTTAACTTCCAGGCTATTGTAGCTAGATTTCTGGTAAAATATACCTGGATATTACTGTGAAGATAATTTTCAGATTAGCTTTTACCAATACACATTGCTTTCCTCAGTGTGGGTGGGTCTCTCCTAATCAGTTTAAGGACTGAAGAGAAAACAGATTGAGTCCTCCTTAAAAAGAAGGGATCGTATAGTAATGATGGTTGATTGAGAGGGTCATTATTGCCCCTGGTGCAGGTATGAAGACACAAATAATGTGACTCTATCTGATTTGAAACCAGAGAATTGGAAAAACTGAGCTCTGTATATGTACTATGACTTGAAATGCATTTAAATAAAATAATTAAATTAAAAAAAAAAAAAAAAGAAGGGATCTGCTTCTCTGCTGTCTTCGGATGTGAGCTAAAGCATTAGATCTTCCCTGGGTCTCCAGTCGGCTGCCACACCCTGCCAGCTCATTAGCTCTCTCTCTCTCTCAAGGAGGAAAGAAATGAGACACTCTAAAGAACTGGATCACACAATTGTTAGAATTTACAATTTTGAAATATTTAGAAGCATTTCAGGGGGCTTGAAATTCTGGAAAAAGGTGAGGTTGCAGTCAGAAGTCTCAAGGCATTCTGGAGGAATGTTTGGGGAGATAGCTCATTCCTGTAATTAATTAATTTATTTATTGTGTGAGGCCTTCAGTGGATTGTGTGAGGCCCATGCTCACTCACCTAATGGAGGATGTCTGTTTTGCTGAAAGTCTACTAGTTAAATGTCAGTCACTTTTAAGGAATACCTTCATGCCAACACCTAGATTGATGTTTGACTCACAACTGGGCACTACGGCTTAGCAGCCTAGTTGGCATAAAAAATTAACCATTACATTAAGAAATACTTTGGAATATTTTTATTTGAATTTTGAATTGTGCATTTTGCATATCTAGGTAATTAGATTTGGTTTCATATCTAATTAAGTTGGTATAAAATGTAATAGCATTGATATAAGCCTTTGATTAAGTGGTATATTTTCTTTTAGATCCAAGTAAAGCATATGTTTGATGACTGGAATTAAATTTACATGAATATGTCTTGCCTAATACTCAGAGGATATAGACATTTGAATTAAAACTTTTTCTTTTATTACCTGTGCATGAAGGTATTTAAGCCAGCATCATTTCCATGTTTAAGGTAACAGTATCCTTATCTTGTGCGATAATCTTCTTTTAAAAAATTCTTAGTTCTACAAAAGCAATGTGTGTTCCTACTCACTGATCACTGAGGCAATTCAGCACTTAGATAAAAGATTTGAGCTTCATAATCAATTTATGGTGTTCATGTGCTATTTTCTGTAAACCCTAAACCAGAGTCAATCATTTTTAAAGCAATATTTCAATTAGATGGAAAGGAGAAAGATAATTTTGAAAAAGAAGAAGATAATTTTTAATTAAATGTATAAGACATAGAATTATGGATAATATCTTTTTATAATATAAACTTTATAAATTCAGATCCAATTATAAATGTCATGAAAAACATGAAAGCACAAACCCTGGATGTTCTAAAAGATTGAAGCTAATCTTTTAACTTTTCATTTCTAGATTGCCTTTCCTGTTTGTTGTTTCCTTTATTTATTTTTATTTTTTTGTATTTTGGAAGTCACCTCCCTGATACTCTAACTGCTCAATAGATGTTTATCTTTGCGTACAATAGCTTGTATTGTTCAATGACTCTTTATAGTCTGGCTTTTAAATGAAGTGCAGATGTTAGCCTATGAAAGTAAAAATACTTTCCTCACATTCCCTAAATATGCTCTCGGTGAGAAAACTAAGAACTTAGTACATAAAGTTGCAAACAGAATATAAGATTCTCTCTAAAAACATATATAACTCTCTGCACACATACAAATATTTAGATAGATAATATTTTCCATTTTATAATGTAACAATGGCTCTTAAAGTTTATGTAATAATTAAGTGATACAAAGGCTAAATAAAAAAATTTAAATATATTTTTATGCCTGCAAGATTATGAAGGTTATGAGATACATTATATGCATCTAACTTTATAAAACTTACGATTTTTTTCTTTCATCCATTTATTATTTATGGTCACTGTTACATCTAAACATGCAAAAAAATATTTTAAAACTTTGGAAAAGATGAAAGTGTTTACTATACTATCCCTAATGATAACATTTTGAAAAAAAAGTGATCATTATTGTTAGTAACCAACATTCTGTTGTTTTACTACTGTCTCTGTTTATATGAAATGAGTTAATTATATTTATTTCAGTTGATTTAAAATTATATGAAAATGAAGTTTACTCTCAAAGTACATTCTCCTACAGCAGTCTACAAAGTATATATATTTTAGCACAACCGGTTTAGATCAGAGTTCCCTAAAGTTTTGCCCTTTGTCTTACAGGAAGCTGGAGTAGGGTGAGGAACATGCCATTCAGTGTATCCAATGCCTGGGTCCCAGCTGCAGCTTACTGTAGCTTCTGATGCAGCCACCAGTTCCCAGCAGGCTTTGACCCCTTTGCACTGATGTACCTTATCCGTTTTTACTGAGACCTTAGCCCTCCACCTCAATTTTCTACCCATGGACGTATTTGACATAACAAATTGACACTGTTGTTAGGAACTAAACCAACATCGAACATGTGAACTCAAATGTGCAAAGTAGTTAACCCTAATGGAGCTACCACGCACCCACCAAGAATAGATATTAAAGTTCCTAGTTTCATGCTCCAGGCAGTCAGTTCTGAGATACATTTCATAAGGTTTCTGGGAACGTCACAGTGAGATCTAACACTAGCCAACCATAGCAGAGACCAATTTGATAACAGCCTCATGTTGTCTTTCCTTTTATCCTTTTTTTCCTCTTTCCCTTCCCCTATTCCTATTTTCTGAGATGACCGACCAGATATATTCTCCATCCAGGAAACATTTCTTTTTGACTCTGAGTTGTTATGGCCAAGGCTGAACTCCTGTTAAACACTTTGGCAAATATTGTATTCCAAGTTTTCCCAGAATATTTATAAAATGTATTAACCATAATAAAGGCTCTGGGAAATTCAGCAGTAAATAAACATGCTATGTTCTTAAATCTAGAATTTCCCCAAATCATTTGACAACAAAGCTCTCTTCCACAATTTTTATATCTATTGATATCTTTTTTTTTTTTTTTTTGGTACTGGGGATTGAACTCAGGGGCACTCGACCACTGAGCCACATCCTCAGCCCTATTTTGTGTTTTATGTAGAGACAGGGTCTCACTGAGTTGCTTAGTGCCTCGCCGTTGCTGAGGCTGGCTTTGAACTCGCGATTCTCCTGTCTCAGCCTCCCTAAGTGCTGGGATTACAGGCTTGAGCCACCACGCCCGGCTATCTATTGATATCTTAATACTAAAAATACACCTATGAGAAGAACACTGAAGATGTAGTTCTCTCATAATTCTGCATATTTTCATTTTACAGACCCATGAAAAATCCTTACTTTGCTTTAATTTTATGATATTTTACACATTGAGAACCATAATTTTTACATGAATTGACAGGAAATTCACTCAAAATATCCTAGACTTGATTCTCCAAGACCAATATCTAAAGATATTCTTGATTCTTAATTCTAGTATTTGTACTAGTTGCAATAGTTGCCTTGAACACTGGTAGAAATTAAATTTAATTATAAAAAGAAAAAAGTAAATAACTGAATGACTATTATGTGAAAGGTTATTTGGAAAAATTCAAAATAATTAAAAGTAAAATTAACACCATATCTACCCCAAAGAATTTACAAATATTAAAAAAAGCAAATGATATTTATAGTTATTAGTGCAGTGTATATAAATAACAATGTTTCATTTCTCTTAAGACAGTGCATAGTTTAACCTCTGATTATCCCATGATATTATGTGACTTACTTTGAACTACAAATAAATGTGGAATACAGTACTTATTTCCTTGCTCAGTCATTATGGGAACAAAAGTTGTTATCAAGGATTGGGTAATTGGATTAACCTGTATCATTAAAGTTGCGTTTGTAAGTCATTAAAATCCTGTAGTTAATGATTGCAGCTTGGCCTAGTCTATCCTATGATATGGAATAATTAGACACTTACTTTATTTACAAATAAAGTAAGTGGACTGAACACAAGATGACTTCCAAATAAATTATTAATTATTTTGCATGAATATATGTAGTGGGGTTTAAGTATAAGCCAGGAATTCTTGTGAGCACTGACGTTTGAGTGGACAACAAAATAACAGTGTTCCTGTTCTTATAGAGTTTATTCCTTGTGGGGACAAAGACTATAACGACTATGCGAACAATAAAAATATGATTTTAACTTACTTCTGATTGCTGAGAAAAAATGAAATAAGAGGTATAATGGATATGAAGGGCATCCAGAACATCCAGAAACAGGTGGCTTCAGTGCCTCCTGGAGTTCTCCCCAAAGAGGAAAAATGTGACATGTGATATGAAAAATAGAAAGTGAGAGCCTCCAGTGGAAGAAACTGAGGTTCCTAAAAGAAATAACTGATTATAGGGTTGGATCAGGGGAAATACAGGATGAGCCTGAGATATCAAGCAGTATTAGAAAGTAAGGAAGTGTGCAGAACAATTTTAGAAAGCTTGTGGGCATGTCTGAGAGACTCTGGCGCCAACTTGAACTTTTCAGGTTCTAGCCAAACCTAAAAAAACACGTAAGCAACAAAATATATATCATGGTATTGGGTTATAGCACAAAGCATAAAATAAATATTATTGAGTCTATGATAATGTGAATAAATAGAGGTGAAACAATCAATCTTCCTTTCAGTAAAATTACAAATGATCAATTCCAAATTCAAATCATGAACTGAATTGCATTTCCTGAAATTCATATGTTGAAGTCCTAACCCCCAGAACCTCAGATGTGACTTTAGTTAGAAATTGAGCCTTGACAGAGGTGATTAAGACAAAACGAGGACATGACCACATCCTAAATCAGCATAGCTAGAGTTCTTAAAAAAAGAAACAATTGGGGCACAGAGAGAGGAAGGTACACAAAGGGACAACCATGTGAAGAGACAGCCAGAAGGTTGCCATCTATGGGGCTTCTGAGGAAATGGACTTGCTTGCTCCTTGGTCTTGGACTTCCAGCCTTCATAATTTTGCAGAACACTTTACTGTTGTTTAAAACACAGAATCCATGTATTTTTTTTTTTTTTGTTGTTGTTGTTAGCTATAAGTTTATAAGCTGCTAAGCTCTTATAAACTAAGATAAATGGAAGATACATAGATAAACAGACAGAAAAACAGATATAGATTCTCCCCCTCTAGGAGGGGGAGCTTAACCTTCCCCTTTGAATGTGAGTGAGACTTAAGTAGTTGGTCCCAATAATTAAGATTCAAGAAGGAAAACATGTTAATTTTATAACAGAGAAATACATTAAACACCAGCTTAATCATGTAACCAAAATTGTCTCTTGCCTATAGATGGATAAGATAAAGGGCACTGATCATAGTAAAAATTTCCCCTCAAACCTCATAAAGCTGAGAAACACATCAAACAAATCCTAAATGAGGAACAGCATGCCTGAAATAATCTTCCTGTCTATGACATAAAAACCTGGAAAACCTGTGTGTATGTATGAGCAACTATGTGATATGTCAATGTAGGTTGATGAAATCAGGATATTGACATTTCCATCTCCTTGTCATTACCTTATGTTTGAAAACTTTGAACTTTTCCATTCATAAAATATACAATAGTTTATTGAATATAGCTCTCCATTGTGCTGGGGACACGGGGACACTGGTACTTATTACTTCTATGTAACTGTGGTTTGGTACCAATTATTCAACTTCTCTTTATTCCCTACTCCCCAAACCTTCCCAGTCCGTAGTACTTCTATTTTACTTCTATTCTACAAATTGAGATTTTTTTTAGCATCAATATATGAGATAAAATACATTGTTTATTTGTGCCTGAATTATTTCATTTAACATAATGTTTTCCAATTTCAGGATGAGAATTATGGTATAGTCCACATTTTAAAATAAATATTAATTTAGAATAGAGTGCATCTTACAATGTTTTAGTTTACTTTATTGTACTCAGAAGTTAGGTCTAATACACTGAAGCTTTGAGTGCCCTAAATATAAAAGCAGACATACTTACAGAGTTATATGACATTAAAGTTATTATAACTTTACATGACATCTTCCAGAGATGAACAAAGGAGTTATATCCAAAAACTTATCATTACGGTACTACCTTCATCCTCCCATTCGTTATAATATAATCCATTCACAATACAGAAGACATTGTAATGTATTCTATACTGCAGACATTTCCTTGACCTGAATAATTCATAGGAATACATGATTCAGAAGCTTGACAATATTCCTATTATTTTCATTGGTACAAACAGATACCTTTTGTTTTTAAAATAATAAATGTATCAATGTTAAATTTTTTCCTTCAGTTTTTAAAAAATTTAACATTTTGTTAGATTTGGAAAAGAATTTTTCTGTATATTTGATTCCAGTATAAAATGAACTGTTTTCACAACTAAATGCAGATTCTGTATTATTATAAATTCATAACCCTTAACTTGATGGTTGTCATAATAGGAAAAAACATGAAGATACCATTTGCTACACAGGATGTCCACCATGTGGTAGGCAATATGTTACACGCTTTATCACTTTGTGCTTTCATCCTCACAAACTGATAGGAGTAAATTTCTATTATTTTCATTTTCCATATGAGTGAATAAAATTTCAGAGATTTCAAGTCACTTGAACAAGGTTGTAATCAGATAAGTGTTGGTGGTAAAATCTGAACCCATGTTAATGCTGCCAAAATTCATTCTTTTGCCCTACTGCCTTCTCAAGGGAAATATTAAAAAAAACCCATAGAATACAAGGATGAAAAGTTAAATAATATTGTATAACCCAGTAAATCAAAGCAGAAAACAGACAGGAATACTTCAGGGACATTGGTAAAATGAAGTTGAGTTCATCGTGGGGGAAGACAGCCAGTATTTACTGAGTGTTCTGCCCTAATCATGGAGTGTTTGAGTAATGCTGGACTCATTATTTTCAAAGTGCATTAGCTTCAATCACTCCCTACATTCTTTAGGGAACCAATTTGCAGTTACTTCTTACAAAAATGTAGAGGTGAAAACATGTAATTTAACATATTAAAAGGAATGAAATATGTAACAATAGTATCTTAAAAACTGCTTAAAAATGATAATCAGTAAATATATTTTATTTTCAGTCTAAGCACCATATATTAAATCATTACTGAGTTCATAATACTTTTCTGTGAGTTTTTAGAAATATTTCTAAACTGAAGAATACAAATTAGATTTTCTTACATAATCATAGCTCAGAAATTAAAGGTTATGTTTTTCATGCTTGAATAATACCTTCACATTTTCTTTTAAAAAAATAAAAATACACTACAAAAAGAATAACTTTAAAATAAATGGTGATGTCATGATACTGATAATATAATAACAGGATGAGTTGTAGCTAGGATTCTGTTGGTAGGTATACTTATCTCAAGTCACCAGGCTAACAAACTAAACTATTATGTACGCTGCACACCTGCTACTCAAGCCTGAGAAACCCTACAGTAGTTCTGTGTTCTATTAAGTATTAGGAGAATCATACAATTTTTTATAATGGAGAGCTGCAAATTTTGATAATATGAGAAAATTAGTCATGTGCACATATGCATAAAATTATATATGCATACACATACAATTATTCATGCAGATATGTATATACAATTCTTTAATATACATATATCATACATAGATAGTTGTATGTATAGGTACATATATATATATGTGTGTGTGTGTATGTGTAAAATTTGAATTGATTAGTGGGTAGTTACTAAAACTAAGCTGATGGGGCATGACTGAAGGAAGTAGGTCACTGGTGGAGTGACTTTGGGGATTATATTTTGTCCTTGGCTTATTGCTTACTCCTTCTCTTTTTCCCAGCTGCACGAGGTGAGCAGATTTCCTCTGCCATGCCCTTCCACCATGATGTTCTACCTCATCTTAGGCGCAGAGCAATGGAGTCAGTCAACCATAGACTGAAACTCTGAACCATGAGCACAAAATTAACCTTTACTCCACTATGTTGTTCTTGTCAGATATTTTAATCATGGTGATGGAAAGCTAACACAGTGAGTAGAATGAATTGTGGGAGAATTTTCTTTATAGATAGTCACTGCGGGAATCCAAGGTCCCTTGGAGACAGAGGATCAGGAATGCTGCCTCCATTACTCCAAACCTGGTGATAGCATTTCCATGGGAAAATTCAAACATCCTGAGTTCAGAGAGATAAATCCTGATGTGGGACTCATACTTAAGAAAGATAAAGCCTTCATGAAACAAGAGAGAGGGCACTATGCCAGGATTAATGGAGATGCATGAATGATTACTGTGAACTACATGTGGACCATGAAGGAGAGAGCTAATGTGGGTTCTACCAAAGTCCTTTCCAAAGTTAACTATATAATTTGTGTGGCCTAGTGCAAGATAAAAATGTAGCCCCTTTCTTTTATAACCAGGATTTTTTTCTTTCTTTCTCCTATAGTCTCTCTCTCTTCTGTGGCACACTGGATAAAAGTTCCCCCCAAATGTCCCTGTCCTACTCCTTGGAACATGGGACTATGTTAGGTTACATGGAGAAAGGGAGTTAACAATGCAAATGATATGACCTTCAATGGGCCACTATCATCTATGGTTAGGTCTACTGCCATATCAAGGATGCTTAAATGTTATAGAGGATAGGATAAAAGCAGTGCCCAAGTGAGGCTATGAGAAAGATTTGACAGTTGTTGACTTTGATGGAAGAAGTCATGAACTAAAGAATGTAGGCAGTCTCTAGAAGCTGGAAAAGGCTAGGACACATTAAGTTCATTAAGCTGTACTATAGATCTTTTACAAAAAGAAAGCAGTCCTGACAATTCCTTGATTTTAGCCTGGTAAGACTCATTTCAGACTTCTAATTTGCAGAAATGTAAGATAAATGTGCATTGTTACAAGTTACTAAGTGTTTCATGGTTTTTTTTTTTTTTTGGCATCAAGTTGAAAATATTCTCTCTCACAATCATTTTATTAGCCATTTAATGAAATGTGCTCTTTGGGGCAAAGCAATTCCCAGAGCAACAAACTCTCATAGTTGTGCAAATTAGCATGTTTGGTGTGAAATCTAATCTCCATGTTTCCTTAAATCACACCCAAGTCCCTACCAGATCCAACTGGCAGCAGTTGCTGGGTGGGGGTTGGGAGATATGCAGCCAAGAATCCATCTTGGGGGAGGTGAAGAAGTGGCAGGGTGCTAAGCCTTCAGGAAACCTTTTACTATTCTATCCAACTTCATTTCAAAAAAAATTCAAGTTGAAAGAAAATATTATAAATTTAGGACAGCAAATAGAAAGCATGATATCTCGAGCATGAAGGTCCTTTCTTCATGTGGGACCACATGCTCTTACACCAGTTACAAGTTCATTAAGCTGCTCCTGTTTTTTAATAGAAAGTGAAACTCAAGGGCAATGAGACCCCACGAGTAAACTTGTGCCCTGGATTCCCTGTGGCTGCGAAAGAAGTCTCAATTCTCCCTTCAGAAGTTGGATGAATGTGTCCCAAACAAAGGGGTTACTGATGATGCAGAATGGCTTCTACCAACAGAAGCAGTAAGGGATTAGACACAGGTATTTTGTATGAAAGGTAATTTCAGAAAGCACTATCAGTACCAAGAAAGCAAGGAAAAGAAAGGGTCCACTGGGATGTGTTAAGATCAGGTCACTGCTATTGGCAATTGGCATGTGTCCTACTAGGGATATTTAGGAGACTTTGTGGAACAATTTCATGGGGATAAAACAAATGGGGCATCATATCTCCCCACTCATTTTATTGATTAAAGACTCCCCCAATGAATGTTGATTCTTTGTACCTGTGACAGACTTCTCATACAACTAATGCGTGTGCAATGTCTCTTTATTTCTGATTGATGCCTTTCTAAGCTGTTGTCCAGGCAGTATTCACTTCAATAAGTGGAGAAGAAGGTATTAAATAATAAGTATAAAGGAAAGTATTTTGTGCTGGGTACTGTGGTATATGCCTGTATACCTAGCTACTCAGGAGGCTGAGGCCGGCAGATCCCAAGCTCAAGGCCAGCCTGGGCAGCTTAGTGAGATCACCAAAAGAATGTAGCTCAGTAGTAGAGTACCTCCAAGTCCTATCCCAAGTACCACATATACCATGCAAAAAATAAAAATTAAAAATTAAAAAAAATAAAAGCCCTTTGCATTAAAATAGGATATGTCAAGAATTATGACTGTTGGATATAATGTTAGCTTTCCACACTGTGGAAAGAAATAATATATGGAAGAACTCATATTCTTGGGCTTACAACTGTCAAAAGTGGTCTTTAGAATTAGATGGTTGTCTTTTGACAAACACATAAAAATTCTTTGTAATTATTTAGAATATGTGATTATGGAAAATTTTACTTACATTTTTTAAGTTCCCTGTGTTAAAAGATACTGTGATTTTTGCCCTATCCTGTACTTGATTTTTGTGTAATGTCATGGGATACTTTTAAAAAATGTTAAGGAAAAAAAAAAAAACAGTATATGGAACATATTAAACATCTTAAATAATGGCATTTTTCTTTCTTTTCTAGATTTAGGAAAGGAAGGAAATGATATCATCAATCAATAATATGAAGAGAGAACCTATAGAATGGGAGAAAATCTTTACCACATGCATCTCATATAGAACATTAATCTTTAGGATATTTAAAGAACTCAAAACACTTAACACCAAGAAAACAACCCAATTAAATGAGCTAAGGAACTGAACAGACACTTCACAGAAGAAGAAATACAATTGATCAACAAATATATGAAGAAATGTTCAACATGTCTAGCAATCAGAGAAATGCAAATCAAAACTACTAAGATTTTATTTCACTCTAGTCAGAATGGCTATTATCAAGAATACAAGCAACAATCAATGTTGGTGAGAATGTGGGGTAAAAGAAACACTCAAAACACTCATACATTGTAAACTGGTGCAATCGTTATGAAAAAAAGTGGTATGGAGATTGGAACCATCATTTGACCCAGCTATGCCACTCCTTGGTCTATACTCAAAGGAATTAAAATCAGCATACTACAGTGATGCAGCCACATCAATGTTAATAGCAGTTCAACTAAAAATAGCTAAACTATGGAATCAATCTAGGTGCCCTTCAACAGATGAATGAATAAAGAAAATGTGGTACATATACACAATCGAATATTACTCAGCCTTAAAGAAGAATTAAATGATGGCAGATGACATTTGCCTGTAAATAGATGGAGCTGGAGACTGTTATGCTAAGAAAAATAAGCCAATCTCCAAAAAACTAATGCCAAATATTTTCTCTGATATACAGATGTTAATTCACAATAAAGAGGAGGGAGTGCTAAGGAAGAATAAAGGTACTTTGGATTTGGCATAGAGGAGTGAAGGGAGGGGACGTGCATAGGGGTAGGAAGGATAGTAAGAATGAATCTGACATTATTACCCTATGTAAATATATGATTATACAACCAGTGTGATTCCACATCATGTACAATCAGAAGAATGAGAAATTGTACTCCATTTATGTATGATGTGTTGAAGTGCATTCTACTGTCTGTATAACTAATTAGAACAAATAAATTTTAAAAAGAATAAGTGTAAATTATGAACAAGATCTATTCTGCTCTCTCTTTCACATGTATGATCTCTCAAACTCCTTTCCAGAACCTTTCTGGATGTAAGTAGAAAGAATGAACATGATGTGTAAAATTGTAGTGTCTACAACTCTCAATCCAGAACTCCTGTAGAAATAATGCAACATATTTTATATTTTCCATTCGTTTGGTGCCAAAAATATATTTCCAATCAATTAACATTTTCTGCATTTCCCCTATGGTTCTAATATTCAAGATTGATGGACAATGAAGATAGACAAGGGGTGTCCCACCTAGTTGTCTGTCACCCATCCTTAATGGAATTTTCTGAGATATCCTTTCTCCCATGCACATCTTGATCTTAATATTTTTTTGTTGGTTATTTTTAGTTATACGTAACTTGATCAAGTTAATTGTTATTTTCTACCTCTGAGCACTTCTCGTGCTACCTGTGGACAAACACAAATTATTGGAGTGCATTCTTGCCACCATCCATAGGAAAATAGTATTTCTTAGACATTATTTAAGGCATCTATGAAGTCATTGTTATTCTCGTTGGCTTGGGAAACGTTTGTATTCAAGACAATACAAGCAAATAGAGAAACGACAAGGATGCCTCAGGTTGGACTTTCCTAAAGGATTCTTCATTCAACCATGTATGCAGTCCTTTGTTTCCTTACCTAATAATTTATTTTAAAAAAACTGCTTAGTTCATGTCTTACGCTGATCAGGGTTTGAAGAACACAGCACTGAACACGGCACAGTGAATTCCTGCTTTTATGAAGTTTACACTCTAAAGAGAAGGAGCAGTTATAAACATAAACAAATGCATAAGCAAAGAGATGTCAAAACAAAATACTGTAAGGAATGCCCCTGCGTGGAGTGCGAGAAAAATCTTTGACTTTAGCTGGATAAAATTGTCACTATTTGCTTTAAGTTATCCATTTCCCTTTCTTAGATATTAAACTATTCCTCCTTTTCCAGGAGTACAATGTGTCCTGCAAAATATTCTCACTACCCCATTCTTTTTTTTTTTTTTTTTGTACCAGGGATTGAACTTAGGGGTACTCAACCACTGAGCCACATCCCCAACCCTATTTTGTGTTTTATTTAGAGACAGGGTCTCACTGAGTTGTTGAGGCTGGCTTTGAACTCACGATTCTCCTGTCAGCCTCTCAAATGACTGGCTCACTTCCCCATTCTTTTAATCTAAGAGTGTTTTGAGATATAACTCTAGCCAACTGGAGGCACGGGGACATCCCTCAAGAAGTCATCCTTTCCCAAGTAAAATTTAGGTCTTATTGCAAGAAAACCCTTAGACCCTTTGCCCTTTCCTTACCAGCATGGCTGAAATATGAAATGGATTGAGTAGATGCAGAAGTCCCCTCAAAGCCAAGAAGCTATAAACACCAGGGCAAAAGTCCACCCATTGAGCATAGCAAAGTGCAAAACCCTGCACCTCTGATGGCAAAACAGTTGCCATGCAAGCCCAACTAGCCCTATTTGTAAATTACTTCGCTAATGGAACAAATAAATCCCTTCCTATCTCAGCTATCTTGTGTTATTTTTCATTTAATTTGTATCTAACTGATAATGTCAGTAAAGACCTCTGAGTTTATATTTGGACTAAAATCTGATGAGAAGGATGCAGGCTCAGGACAATTTGGTGTGTGTTGTAGACAAAAATAACAGCTGATGCAAAAGTGAATTGTAAAAAATCAAGGCCAGTGCTTTGAGGGTAATAGTATACACATTGGGAAAGTGGGATATAATTTGTATCCTCTAATCTAGAACATCCTTTTGAGAAACAAATGGAGAAATATTATTTCTGTGGAGATGTTAGGTGTAAACAAGGTCTGCCATGGGCAATCTGGAAGATTTCACAATAGATTTACAGCACAAATTTTGCCCAAGAAGTTTTTTAAGGAAGAAAGATGTAATGTTTCTCAAAACCTATTTTTAACTACTATTATATTGTTAACACAATTCATTTTAAGTTTGTTCTTTGCCCATCCCTGAAATTTCTTATTCATTATATCATGATTTCTGCCTCAAAATTTCCATTTTAACATGTGATAGATTCATAACCTACTGAGCAAAAGCGACACAGTTATATCCTGAGAAATGCATTTCTAAAATGGCCCAAATTTATTTTGTTGTTAACAAAAAGACTCTTGTGTGTCCTTAACCACAGACACAAAGAACATATCCAGATAGGATGCACTATTTCAGTGCCATTCTGCACTGTCGAGTTGAAAAGAAGTGCCATTGTTTACTCTTCAATGCCAGCCCTGCAATCAGATCCAAGTGGCTTTAGAGAGCCTGGTGACCTACTCAGAGAAGGTTAATTTGTTCAAAAGCTGTCATCACTGAGTTCTAAGTGGAAAGTGACAGTGAATTTATGAGTTCTATTATCCATGCTATTCCAAGGATCTTGTTTGCCGCATTACAATGTGAGTTCAAATTCACACTCCTTTCAATGAAGCTATTACCTATGTGTTTGATATAGTATCTATCCAAAAATGGGATCACATAGATGTGGTAGTTGCCACCATTGACAGTTTATTGCTTATATAAATATAAATAAGCATAAACAAATAAAAATTATTTACATAAAAATGAGATCAAACTATATCTATTACAATATTATTAAATTTTGTAATATATGTATCTCTGAAATCAATATATACAGATCTGTCAAAATACCTCTTTTTTTAAAATATATTTTTAGTTGTAGGTATACACTATACCTTTATTTTATTTATTTTTATGTGGTGCTGAGGATCTAACCCAGGATCTCACACGTGGGAACAAGTGCTCTACCACTGAACTACAACCCCAGCCCACACAACACTTCTAATAGATAATGCTTATACAAAAAGTACTTAACCATGATTCTTTCTCACTGGACTATTGGAATTTTCTACTTACTTAAATCAAAATGATTCTGTGATGTGTATATGTATATTGATATTCACATTTACCTATGTTTATAAGTGTATATATACATTATGTGTTTGTGTTTATATGAACATATATAACCAGAAGTGCATATGTACATACATACATACATAATATACATGTATGCATAGCAGAGGTGGACATATATTCAATTTATTTAATTTTCTTAATGTAGGTGAGGTTAGAAATTCTACTTACTTTATATTTAATAAATGTTGATGTTAATTTCTGATATATGTTAAAAAATCAATTTATAATCCACATTGTACTTCAGAACCTATTTCAGACTTATTCATATGAAAATATGTATCTGTTTCCCCTATATGGGCTTCATCTAAATGCCCATCAATAAAGGTGATTATTGAGTACATTATAAATACATGCATGCAGTTAAATAATACGTACACACATATGCATATGTATAATGTATATATACATAATTCATACATAGTACATATATATATTATATAGTTTCATAAACTGTCAAAATAACAATAAAAGTAGAAACCAAAATAATGTTTATAAGAGGAAAGGGACAGGTAAAATGGAAAAAAAAGGAGACTAGAATTCTCTGAAAATTCTTTGCTATGTAATTTTATAACAGAAAGCATAAATACTTAATGTGCAAAAATAAAGTTAAACTGAAAGGATTAAAATGTAATGTAAAATTTAAATAACACTGAAATTTTTTCCACTTCAGTAAACATTGTTATTTGATAATCTAGTCAATAATATAAACAACCATAGGTAAATAATTTTTACAAAGCATTTTATTAGTAAAGTAAATATATTGTCTCAATAGTTATTTTTGAAAAAACTTTTAAAACAAATAGACCTAATCAAATATATATTTTTAGTATTTTTCTTTAGTTGTAATTTTTTTAAAAATCATATAGGCTGTAACACAATGCAAATGAGTAATTAATAATATGTCTGGAAATGATAGAAGTATTAAAATCACCAAATATATTTAATATTCACATAATGTTTAATATAAAGTGAAAATATTAATGTGTATTTGACATTTTTTATTTTAAGAATACATTTTTTTAATAAATAAAAGTAGAAATCAATAAAACTGAAAATAGTAAAGAAAGTGCATGAAACCAAAAACTGGATAAATTGATAAATCTACAGTCAGATTTACCAAGAGATAAAGAATGAAGGCATAAATTGTCAATGCTGACAATGATTCAGTGATGCTACTACTGAACCAAAAAATATTAAAAGTAAAAAAGGGAATTTTGTGCCCATCTTTTTGCCAATAAGTGAAAACATTGACACAAATGGACAAAATCTTTATAACACACAGACTACTGAAATGTAATTGACAATAAATATGTAATCTTGCCTTTATTTTTACTTGATATCATTTATTTCTTCTCTGATACTCTCTTTCCTTATGTAGACTTAAGTTCCTGTATAAATATGATATGCTAATATATGGATTTTTTATATTTAAATTGTTACTGAACTCCGGCCTTCTTAGATCTGTGTTGTCCAACCTATCTTTAATTATTTCCTCAGTGCACTCTCATATCTTTCTTGTTTTATAATTATGAATTCATTCCATCTTGTGAATTAACCTACAGACTTGTAAATATTCTGTTTGTCTTAATTTTTGTTCCTCTTTGGTTTGCAGTTTGGGATGTTTCTGTCCAGCTTTCTGTAAGCTCAAGAATTCTTTTCTTAGCCACATGAAGTCTGATGATGAGTCTGTCATCATTGACAGACTTCAGTCTGCTAGAGTTACTATTATTACTTCTAGGATTTCCTTTTTATTATTTCTTAGACATTTGCTGTGCTTAAATTATCTAGTGTTTCTTACATATTATCTATTTTTTGTTAGCGCCCATCAATATATATAATAATGTGACAATTTTAAATAATTTTATATAGAGTTCATACAGATATATATTGTTCATTCATTTTCACATATTTACACACAAATATATATAACTATATATTTATTACAGTCATTTAAAATTCCTTGTCAGATAATTCTAAAATATGGTTCAAATCTCAGACTTGTTTAATGCTTGGTTTTTCTCATGGGACTGTGTTTTCCTTGTGCTGTTATTAAAGTCAAGTTTGTTGGATTGTCTCATAGGGACTGAGATAAATGGCCCTTTAATATAAGATTTTCTGTTAATCTAGATTGAATTTGGGCTGTATTTAATACTACCATTAATTGTGCTAGGAACTTTCAATAGGAACTATTTTGTTTGCATTTCTCTCCTCACAAAGAATCTACATCTTAATGTTCTTTTTTCTGTAACACATTATTAACACACTGAAACTCAGTTGATGCAACAGTAAAATGTGGACCAGGCGAGGTGTTCTACCATCTTTTGACTAAGCCTCAGTGTATAAATGTTCTGCCCAGGTATTGGGGCCTTTATAATTGTTTTTCACCATTTGCTTTCTCTTTCTTAAGAAAATCATATGGCTAGAGGGTGCTTAAATTGAGTAACAGGCCTTTGCTTTTAGGTGGGATAAGGCTCTGATGAAGATTTTCCTTGCAGAGTACACCACTTGTATTAAGGGTACATTGTATTTCAAAACTGGTGCTTTTTATATAAACCTCAGGGAATATTTCTTGACTTTTCCTCATCAGAACTGGTGGGATTTCTGGAAGAACTCTCCCTAAGATCACAGCCCCCAGTAGATTTTTAACTTTCATGCCAGTGTACATCAGTCCTCCAGCAATTCTTACAAATTTCTATTCAATCATTCTTATCTGCTTACGTCTCTGATGACTGCTGTTCCAGGCAAATTGTATCTTAACTATGATTCTTGTACATTTTTTTCCAGACTTTGGGATAGTGATTTTTCCAGGCAGAGACCTCAAGATGGGAAATATAAAGAAAGAATTCAGTTTAGAAAGGAAAAAAATGAAAAGTATTTGAAACAACACAACTGTCTACATAAAAAGCCAAATATTCTCCAACAAAGATACTGAAATTAAAATCAAAATTTCAGAACACACAACAGCAATTGTCTATTTCAGCAATAGACAACAATTTAGTATTATTTTTATATGCTGATGTGAATAAAACAAAATAATAAATGAAAATGGGCCAAAGGATTTAACAAATGTTTTACCAATAAAAAAGTATGAAAGGCAAGTTAGTGTATAAAGAAATAACCAATATTAACGTCATCACAGTAGTATGAATGAAAACTGTAATTACACTATTGAAAACTATTGGAGTAATGACACAAAGCAGGCAAGGTGAGGCAAAAAAAAAAAATTAAAATAAGGAGAACAATGGAGAAATGGAGGACTAGAAATACCAAAAATAGTGTAGATGTGGAGCATCTGGAACTTTCATACATTGAAAGTGAAGAATAGACCTGCTTTGGAAAACATTGTAGCAGTTTCTCATGAGGTTAAAACACACTTACCATAATATATAACAATTTCACTCCTAGGTCTTTACCGAATACAAATGAAATTTGTTTCAATTAAAAACCTATGTACAAATACTTTCTGTGGCTAAAATCTAAGAGTGGTCAGCCAAGTTGCCAGGTGTTGAGAATGTCCATCAAGACAGTGAGCCAAACTCAAAGCACTGATTATGACTTCATTCACTTACTGCAGCAGTACTACCATGAGGACAAAAAGAGATGTGTGTCATGTTTAATATTTCCCTTATGGAAAAGAACAGGGTGAGGATCGAAGTGATATGTGGGACAGCCTTGGGGAAGTGTGGTGGGCTAATGTTGCTGGGGTGCTTGGGAGAGAGCTGTGAGTGGAAAATTATGGATCCAAGTTCAGAAAAGGTGCTTCAGCCAAGGTGTACTGGTAAGAAGGTCTTGGTGGAGATGACTGAGAATGCCCAAGCCAGGTTGAAGTAGAGAAACTTCTTGGTGGAGGTGCCTGGCCCAGGAATGTACTTCTGAATGTCAGGGAAGAGGAGAGTAAGATGGATAGAGTCAGGGGCCATTTCTCCCATGAGATCTGCCAATGAAGCCTTGTGATTTCTTATGGTCATATCTGACTTTGACCTGCAGCCATATTACTCAAAATCTGGCTATTCTTTATTGGTAAATGGATAACACATTTTATATATTCATTAAAAATCATATGGATTAGTCTCAAATGCAAATATTTTCCAAATGAAAGAAGCCTGTAAAGGTCATTCACAGTTTACACAAATCATAGGAATACTTTGAATTATAACTACTGAAAGATGAATAGCTGATTGGAAGGAAGAAAGGAAGCAGTTTGTATTTTTGATATTGGAAGAAAAACTGAATTGATACAGATGCTTCATAAAATTTCCCCAAACGGATTTAGCCAAGTTTATTGTCTAGTGAATTTTTTTTCTTTTTAAGAGATGAAAAGTGACATTTAATGTTTGTATTACTGGTTATGACTAATATAAAACTTGGAAAACTCATGAGACAGAATCATAAATACAATACAAAAAGACAAGATGTTAAAATCATAGTGTAGGAGCATTAAGTACAATAAGCAGAAAAATCCATTAAACCAGCAGTGTGTTACATTAGTTCAAAGCAGAACTCATAAAAGAAACCAAAATTGATGCAAGTTAAGAAAAACAGTCTGTTTTTAGGAAGAACTTCCAGACACAGAATCATAAAGAAATGCCAACAATGGCTATGGGGACCTATGACCAGTCTCAGCTTCAAGGAGTTCTCTAGAGACAGAGAAGGCCTCTCCTGCAGATCTCAAGGTTCTTGATCACGTTGGAGAAAAGAATTTAACACATCAGAGTTTCAATGATAACGAAAAGGTGTACTGCAGAGAAAATTACACACTGAGAAGCTAAGTGAAGTGTACTGTAAGGCTGAGCCCTGCTCAAAGGCAAATGGGTGCCCAGATTTTGTTGTTCAGTGGGGTGAATATTCATAGGAGGAGATGTATATTCAAAAGTTTTTTAGAACTGGGGGGTTCTTTGGGGGAACTCCCTGCATGTGTGGTTTGGTTCTTTTAGTATCTGCACAGTGGGGTGTTTTCCCCATATACCAGCACATTTCAGGTACACACACTGCTCTCTGGTGTCCCCAGTGTTGGGGTTAATCTAGGTCAAATAAAAATTTTTTTGGAGGTGCATGCCTGCCAAGGTAGCTGGTGTGGTTGCTATACCCAGTGTGTACAGTCTAGCCCTTTGGGTAGGTAGAATATTGCTTTGCCTAATGAGATAGGTGGATATCTATGGTTAGGCTTACTTAGTAGGACAGTTAATCATGAGTTGCCTGCTGTTAGTTGCTCATTGAAGTGTGAAAGGTGCGGTGACAGGGCTAACAGCTTGAGGTTTCTTCATGGGTTTGTAGCATTCCCATCACAATCCAAGTGAATAAATAAAACCATGGGAGTAAAATACAAATTAGTGACTTGCTAGGATATGAAGTCAGGGAAATTTAGTCTTATAAAAGGAGCATGTAGTAATATTTTGAAGTGAGGTAACTCACAGTTTTGTTTTGTGGTGTTTATATGACTGTATATGTTTTTCAAAACTCATAGAATTATAAGGAACAACAGATTAAGGTAACTTTATGTACACCATAACTTCATAAGAGTAACTCAAAAAAGGAAAAAAAGTGTGTGTGTGTGTGTGTGTGTGTGTGTGTATATATATATATATATATATGTATATATATATATATATACATATATATATATATATATATATTGCCCTTATTGAAAAATTTTTGTATTTGTGGGCCCAGGAAAGAGGAAGACAAAGATCTAGACATCAAAGAAATTAGTCAGAGGAAGACGGTATTTTACTACTGATTTTGTCTAAACATTAAACTTAAAATGACTAAAAAATATGTTGGGATATTTAGATTAACTATAATCTGCAAATTTTAGTAATTAAATTCTCTTTTGTATAAAGAGTGATGACAATGTATAACCTCTGAAGTAAGGGGGTCAGTAAAAACCCATATACCCGAATGTCCCTTTTCTGTTCCCCAAAACCTTGCTATGTTAAGGGTACAACTAACACAAGTCTGGACTGGAATATAGATACAAATTATCTTAAAGGATGCTGACTTCTCTTATGTGCACTGAGAAATAGGGTAAATTAGTTTATTCTTAGAAAGCTACTTTCTTGCATGTATGTAGGGACAGTTGTTCTTTGGAATGTTGGCCATGAAGCAAGCTAAGCAAGCTAATGTTGATGATGTAACTACTTCTGCAGCCTAAAATACAAGACCCTCTGAGTGGGGACTGATGTAACTGAGGTCACTGTGGCAAGGATACATGTCACTTATCCAGCTGGCTACCACTGGTCAAAACACAATTGGAGACAAAAAAATGCACTGCTTAGCAAAACATCTTGAGAAACAGAGTCATTATCTATTCAGTCTAGCATTAACTCATCTCACATCTCTCACAGGCTGTCACCAATAAATCATATGTCTTGCATGCCAACCTTAGACAATTTCTTTGCCCTTTCCACCACTTATTCCACTGACCAGGTGCAACATTTACATGCATAAAAAGTTGGAAGTATTTTAAGTTTTCCTTGGAAGACAGTTGGAAACATTCTAATGAATTTTGCCAATTTCTAGAATAGAATAAAAATTAAATTCAATTGAAATACATGCTTTCTAGAATTAAGTGCTGAAAAAGTGAAGAAATAATGAAAACCTAAGGATAAGATTACCCACCTTCCAGATTGTGATCTGCATTAAAACAACTTTTCTATATAGCAATGATGATTCTGGGTTCAGAGCTACTAACATGAAATGTTACTCATGTATAGCTGGCTGTATGTAAGAGAATGTTGGGAAAAACTCAAAGGTAATTGGTCCAATTCAATTACAAGGAAATTCACATAAAAGAATTTGGGGGAAATAGTGAGGAAAAATAAACAAAATATTTAATGTAATTAATTGGAACACTTAATGCATAACATAAATGATTTAACCACAAGATGAATGAGACAATGAGGAGAAAACATCAAAAAGTAAAATATCACTTGGCACAGCTGGAAATTAGAGCATCAACTCTTTACTCTGTAACTTGGAAACTTAAAAGAAAAAAGTAAACACTGTACATTTCTTTACAAAATATTGCAGGGTAAAGAAAAAGGGTTGATGACTAAAGATCTTTAAAAATTCCAACAAGTGTGGAAGAAAATATAGAATTGGAAAATAATCATTTTTCCAGTACCATGAAATAATCAATTCGCGAGGATTGAATATCAATGAATGAAGCTGTTTGATAAAATGACAAATAGTGTTTCTAGAATTTCTGTTTCCTCTTCCTATATAATGTTCCCCTTTGAGCTTGGAGGCTGAAACCAGCAGGCATTTTTTACTCACTCATGTCTAACCCTGTAGGTCAGATCTACACAGGACACAGGTTTCTTTCTGTATCACATATTGTTAACTGTGACCAGCTGGCTCCTAGTCACATAGGGCTAGAAGGCCCAAGATGGACTCAGTTGTTTGTCTAAGTTCTGATGGATGCTGCAGTTGTCTGCATCTCCTTAATATGTCCTCTTTTTCAAGTATCTCTTGAAATCCACTTATATTTTCTTCTCTACTTTAATCTCTGTATTTCATCCATGCAGAAATGATCTTTTGTGTAACATCTGGGGTATATTTAGTTTTGTGAAAGATCTGATGTGCATATTCAGATAGAATAGCTCTATGTTTAATAAACTTAATAAATTTCATAAATCATTTTTTCCCCAGGCCCGTATTGCCACAGTTCACATGCATAGAATTTCCAAATATACCTGAGTCCATTTCTCCCCAGACTGGTTGCATTGTTCTATTTTTATCATATTATATTGAAATTAAGTTATAAAATCAGGTTAAATAAGTAATTCTTTATTCTATTTTGTTCTTCTCTTTGAAACATATAATATTATCTAATAATTCTCATACATGCATTCTTTAGTCTGGATTATATTTTGAATTTTTATTTTATTTTCCTAAATGACAAAACAGTATTTTCAATTATGAATATCTGTTCATGCAAACTTCAAATTAGAGAGACCATTTTAAACGACTGTTTTTCTATGTTTTGTCATTAATTTGTTTTGTACAATTCAAGCTTACTTACCTAACTGCTCCAAAGAATCACTACAGAATGTGATGACGTATTTTCAGGGTCATAAAAAGAATCTTCTACATGCCACAAAGTATATCTTCAAAATAATGCTGTCATAAACATACCTTTAAAGATTATTAACATTCCACACCATTTTTAGATGGTCTGGTGTACTATTTTAACATACTGGAAATGTTTCTTAGTTTTTCCCCACAGGTAAATATTTTTTAAATATAATTTGTTGACAATATTTAAAATCAGATTACGCCAAATACAAAAACTCAATTTATGAAAGATTTATGCAACACTAGTTTTGCTAAAATTGTTCTGTCTCATCTATATTCTAAAATTTCTGCCAAATTTGGGGATAGGCTAATACAGTTTATTAAATAGATTCTGTATCTATTATTTTAGCTTCTTCCACTTTCCTCATATATATTTTCTTTTTCTCCTATTTTCTTTTTTCTTTTTTGGTACTGGAGATTGAATTCAGGGGCACTCAACCACTGAGCTACATCCCCAGCCCTATTTTGTTTTTTTATTATATTAAATTTGTTTTTATTCTCAGTATTTATTCATTTCAACATACTTTTGATTATTTTTAAATATATTTTTTCTTCTACATTCCTCAGTCAACTTTTTAGTTTGTTTAACTTTAATTTTTATAAAATAAAAGCATTCATTACTAAAACTGAATATGGCTTCATATTCAATAATATTTAATTTTGATATGACGATCCATTTATTATTTTCATTTTTTCTTTTATCTGTTAGTTGAATAGGCATTTCCATATTTTTGCAATTTTTGTTATATAATTTAAACATAACTAAATTATAAGAATAATACATAAAGTTGTTGTATCCAACCCGCACCTCTCCCCAAGAAGTGCAGCCCAGACAACTCTGCAGAAGCAGCAAAGTTTATTGAGGAAATAGGCACACAGGCCAATCGATTGGGGTCAGCTCTCCTTTCCTTCAGAGAGTGACCCCAAAGTGAGGGTTTCAGAGGTTATTATAGGGTGGGCTAGCTACATGACTCGGGAAAACATGATTTGGCAGGTATTCAACCTATAGTTATTTACAGTTGAACCGTGACAGTGTCTCCTATGTTCCCTTTCAGTTCCTGGAACTTTAGGTAACTGGCCAGGGGTCTGGTAGCCTGTGGTTTTGCACCCCCTCATCCGTGAGAAGCAAGCATAGCAAAGCATTAATCACAGAAGCACAAAGAGCAGGTTAGCAGATACGTGCAGGACTGAGCCAGAGTGACTCCATCTTGAGTTGGGATTTTACAAAGTTTGCTTATACCCTTTACTCATATTTAATGTTTGTTTACATTTTGGCTCATCTCTTTACTCTTCTTTTCTTCCGGGAAACAACTGCTGGGGGATTGTCTTCTCTCATACAGACAGAGAAATGTAAAATTGCATTTGGAAGCTGAAGAAGCAAGCTCAGATTTCCTAATAAAGGGAGCTATTCTTAAATGCGCATCCAAGATGTAGAGACTGTTTCATTTCCTGAAAGCAAAATGCCAAATCTGTTGGTAATTAATGGGAGGAACAATGACTTTGTTACTCCCTTAAATTTCTCACAATACAGATATCTTCAACAGTCATGGGTTGATTGATTACCTGTTGTATATCACCTATATATCTGAATTAAAATGAGCAATGTCCTTAGTGACTTCTGAACTTATGAACAAAATATTTAAGTATGGATCATCAGGATCACCAGTTGAACTTTTCAACATAGAAATTATTTTTTATTTTAGCTAGCAAATGTTTATCAATCATTTATGACAGGAGATATAAAATTTAATTGATTTTATATAAATGTTCACAAAGTGCCTTGATGACAATTGTTAATGATAATGTTAATACAAGTTGACTGTGGCCTTAAGAAGGAATGACTTAAAAACTGTGCAGTGTATGAATTTAATTGAAATTTCCCTTTATATGTTTGGCACAAGAATGCATGCATTTTTAGAATTCCACAATTCAATACTCAGTGCCTTTTTTCTACAACATATTTCATAATAGTGTTAATCAACAGGGGGTTGTGGCAAAACCCCTGCTTAAGTCAAATGTTGCATACCTATTAATATCATTTTGAAAAGTTTCCCAATATATCTGGCACTTGTTTTTATACATGATCATGATGAAGCCAGTTCCCATGGCTGACAAGAACACTATAATGCGGTTCTATCAATTGCTTTTTGGTCATGGAACAATCCAAAATAGCCAACAAAGAGCATTAATATAACTTGATGGTGAATAATGAATTATTTGATTATTAGTGGCTGGAAATGCTGTAAAGAGTCTAAATTTGCTAAAGCAAATCAGATAATTAGCATTGAACACTGATAAATGAGTATTCTGCAAATCCAGGCCCATGCAATTGTGTTTAAAATTCGAAATGACCATGTAAAAATGAAGTAAAGACAATAATAAGAAACACACTATTAACTTCAGGAAAATCAAACATTGTATTGACTCTTTCATTATGTAGAGTAAATTAGCCACATCAGCAATGTTGACTTAAATAAACAGTGTGGGCCTTTGTGTACATGAAGGTATTGGTATGTGATTAGAAGGCCTGAGAGCTTCACTAAATTCTGAGTGTCACCACAGTTGTTTAAACAAATCATTAGCAAAAGAATAAAACCAATAAAATAAGAACTGTACGTGTAAGTTTAGCTAATTTTCATCTTGATTCTTGAAAACTCCTAAAACACAAGTAAAGTCTACAACAGCTCTTCTCACTCTATTGTGTTATTCAAATAACTACAGATTGACACAGAGTAAAAATAAAGTGCAGAAAATCTGAGTTCACATTTATTCACTACCTAGTCTAATTAGGTGGTATTATATAAGTCCACTCAATATCATAATCATTTAGAAATACTTACCATACACCTAATTCATGCCAGGCATTTTCATAGGTATTGATGGTATGTCTTACTGTATAGTAGACTGAGGGTATGGTTTGATCTCTTCTTGTTAAAGGGCACTATTCCTAACATGTGAGGCTCCATATCCATCATCTCATTTAAACCTAATTACTTCCCAACAGTCTGACTTGCAAATACAATCACATAGGAAGTTGGGATTAAGCATATCAATTTTGGGGGAATACAAACATGCATTATGTAGCAGAGGGTGATTAAGTCCTGTTTGAAAGAGCCAGTCAGAAAGAGTGAGTGACAGAGTAAGATGCATTTCCAACAATAAGAAAGTAAAAGCAGATTTTTTATGCAGCACATAGATTAACCCTGGCTGGAATTTTCCTGAACCAAATATGATTGCTTAAGTATCAAAGTGGTTGAGCTCGAATTGAACACATTCATGAAATGAAGCCCAAAAGACTGAAGAAAAACAAAGCATTCAGTAGAGGGGGCACCACCATCCTCATGAAAACTGTAGTTGGAAGATGTCCCTGAGAAACTCACAAAAGCATTCTACAGCAGTGCTTTCTAAATGTAACTGTATGTACACACTACCTGAGGATTCTGTTAAAATATGATCTCTTTCAGTACGCTCTAGAAAACTCAAAGGACCAAGGACCACAATTTTTGTCAGAAAATTTTAAAGAAAGAGTTGGCTTTGAGCATCCATCTTACCCAAAGAACATCCATATCATATCATGAGGAAAATCTGGGCTACTCTTTCCCTCTCCTTCCTCAGTGCTAAAAATCTCTAACATATGGAAGTGTTTGAGTGGATGAGGGGTAGAAAGTATAGGGAAAGAGAGAGGGTAACCAGTACAAACAGACAATGGACAGATCACATATGACAACAGAAATATGTTCCAAATTAGTTGCCCAGAACACCAGTCCAGGAAGTCAAGCCACACCTTTGCAGTTACTAGTTCAATTGATTGAGACTTAGTCAATGATGGCCAACTTCTTATTTTTGTTCCAGATTTCCACTCAGGAGCAACCAAAAAAAAAAAAAAAAAAAAACTAATATGCTCTCCAATTCAATCAAATCAGATGACCAGCTTCTAGTTAGCATGCTTCAATCTTTCTCATTAAAGCAACAGGCTAGCAGAGCATCCCTAAACATTTCTTGTATTCTCTTTTCCTTTTTTTTTGTCCTTCACTAAAATGCTTTCTCAACGACAGTCGCTGATTTATTTTTTTTCTCTATCAAACATAGGTGATGGAGGTGACACCCTTGCTCCAGCAACATCTGAACAAATAACCTCCACTTCCTTGTCCTCATGTAGAGGCTGTTATTTTTACTTTCATGACATATCCATTTCCCATACTGTAATCTTTCAAATTGAAACCAACCTTCAGCTGATGTTTAATTAGGTATGCAGTACTTTGTACTAGATCCAGGTTCACAGCAACCGTTTCTTGGAAAAGGAAAGGGAGTCTTTCCTTTGAATACTGGGTAGATGTGACAATTGATTAGGCCCCGAATTCCTAAACAAGACTCCTTTAGCACAGGAAATAAAAACAACAATCAATAAATGGGATGGTCTTAAACTAAAAAGCTTCTTCTCAGCAAAAGAAACCATCAATGAGGTGAACAGAGAGCCTACATTCTGGGAGCAAATTTTTGCCACATGCACATCAGATAGAGCACTGATCTCCAGGATATATAAAGAACTCAAAAAACTTAACACCAAAAAACAACCCAATTAATAAATGGGCTGAGGAGCTGAATAGAAACCTTTCAGAAGAAGATAAACAATCAATAAATATATATATATGAAGAAATGTTCATCATCTCTAGCCATTAGAGAAATGCAAATCAAAACTACGCTCAGATATCATCTCACATCAGTCAGAATGGCAGCTATCCAAAATACCAGCAACAATAAATGCTGGCGAGGATGTGGTGAAAAAGGTACACTCAAACAGTGCTGGCGGGACTGCAAATTTGTGCAACCAATCTGGAAAGCAGTTTGGAGATTTCTTAAAAAACTTGGAATGGAACTACCATTCGATCCAGCTATCCCACTCCTCGGCCTATACCCCAAAGATTTTTAAAAAGCACATTACAATAAAGCAGTCACCTCAATGTTTATAGCAGCACAATTCACAATTGCAAAACTATGGAAGCAACCAAGATGCCCTTCAATAGATGAATGGATAAAGAAACTGTGGTACATATACACAATGGAATATTATTCAGCAACAAAAGAAAATAAAATTATGGCATTTACAGGCAAATGGATGGAATTGGAGAACATTATGCTTAGTGAAGTAAGCCAATCCCAAAAAACCAAATGCCGAATGTTCTCTCTGATTAGTGGATGAGGATACA
>PVHX01002111.1:0-61325 GCA_004024805.1 Geosciurus inauris | reverse complement strand
ATCTGATTTGCAACCAGAGAAATGGAAAAACTGAGCTCTGTTTATGTACTATGACTTGAAACGCATTTAAATAAAATAATTAAATTAAAAAATAAATAAATAAATAAAGGTAAAAAAAATAAATAAATGAAAGCGTTAAGTGTCTATAAAGGCCAAGAAGAAACAAAGAAAATGTTTCCATCAAGTGGTGTGGCAAACTACTAAGAATCCACTATGGAGCATCATAACTGCATTTCTTAATCCTGGATCAGACTGATTTGAACTTTATCCCTTAAGGCTTCCAGGCCCCTCTTAGTCTCCCTGACAAGATACAACACCTTTTTGAGATACAGTTTCCTTATGATAAAATGGGGTGAATAATAGGTGAATCTCATGGGAATATTATGAGACAAAGGCTAAAAAATACCAACAAAAAAGATGTTTGCTATTACTGCTATATCATAAATGACTTAGTATTTGAAATAATAATGTTAATTCAAAGCACATGCAAGAACAACAGATAACACAGTTGAGGATGGAGTCCATCTCAAATACCAGTAAGTTAATATTAATGATTGCAGTACTTTCTGAATTATATGTAAATTACTTCTTTCCTTAAATAAATATGCCATTAAACAGGAGGAACTGTCACAAGAATTGCAGCATTTTTCAAAAGGCATGTAACATGATGGAATCATACAAAACAGAGTTCTTGTTTGGCCAAATGGCTCTTGTATACAAAATATGACAAACTATATAAGGTCTTAAGGAAATGGAAAAAATATAGCTTTGCCACTGAATTCTTGGCTACAACACAAAATATTAAATTAGAGTAATTAATGTGTTTGTCAGTGGCATTATATTGTATAGTAGATTACCTCTAATAAGATTTATTAAATTATTTATTTAATGAATTTTATATTATTTATAACATTTTAAATTTATTTTCTATATTTCTATAATCTTAAAATTAAACTATAATTTTAGGGCATGATCATATAAACTTTTAAAATATTTCAACATATCAAAATTGAACCTAGGACACTTAACCACTGAACCACATTGAAGCAGGTTTCACTAAATTGAAAATTGTCAATTTTAATTATGAAAAAAAATCTTATTAAAGCTAAGGTAGAAAATAGCCTGAAGAAACCACTGGTCATTCTACCACTAAAAACAATTTCATCAAGCTGGGCGTGGTGGCACACACTTGTAATCTCAGCACTTTGGAAGGCTGAGACCAGAGAATCATGAGTTCAAAGCCAGCCTCAGCAATGGTGAGGCACTAAGCAACTCAGTGAGACCCCGTCTCTACTTAAAACACAAAATAGGGCTGGGGATGTGGCGTGGTGAACAATGTCACTCCAGGTGTTTGATAAGGTCCAAACCTGGAGGGGAAGTCAGCAGGGCCTGTGTTCCTGGAAAAGCCTCAGGCTACTTCTCCTGAGAATAATAATGCTGGGAATAATTACCTGGGGATAAACAATTGGCTCATTCCAAGAAATGCAATATAATTGTTGCAACCAACCCACACCTCTCCCCAAGAAGTGTAGCCCAGACAACTCTGCAGAAGCAGCAAAGTTTATTGAGGAAATAGGCACACAGGCCAATCGATTGGGGTCAGCTCTCCTTTCCTTCAGAGAATGACCCCAAAGTGAGGGTTTCAGAAGTTATGATAGGGTGGGCTAACTACATGACTCAGAAAAACATGATTTGGCTGATATTCAATCTATAGTTATTTACAATTTAACCGTGACAGAGCCTCCTATGTCCCCTTTTAGTTTCTGGAACTTTAGGTAACTGGCCAGGGGATCTGGCAGCCTGTGGTTTTGCGCCCCCATCCATGAGAAGCAAACAGCAAAGCATTAATCACAGGAGCACAAAGAGCAGGTTAGCTGATACATACAGGCCTGAGCCAGAGTGACTCCATTTTGAGTTTGGATTTTACATAATGAAGTGTACACAATTATGTCCTGACTTGCCTTACAAAAAAAAAAAAAAAACAAAAAAAACCCCAAAACTAATCCTACTGAAATAGCTAAGGCAAACAAGGAGTTCATGGAAAGGCTTTGTTTACAATAATTAAGGGCTCCATTATTAACTTTCCCACCTAAACCAAAAACTTTAAGATTACTCAAAAATAGAAATTCCTGTAAGGGAGTGGTTCCCATTATCTAGGGACCACCATATGTGGCTTACGAAATTGGAGGATGATTATGGTTCCCCCCTAGAGGAGCTGAAGTAAACAAGACAACTTTTCCACCCCCCACTGAACCTCCTTTACCCTATACCAGAATTTATGATGAAAATGATAGACATGTGGTAAATACTAATGGTAAATGGGTTGTTGTACAAAGCTTGCCCTTTCTTAAGAGACTGGGACGATTTCATCCCTGGTGTTTGAAAAACAAAATAAATAGAAATGACCTAATCAAGCAGCTAAATAGATATTATAGGAAATTACCTTGCAGACATTGCCTAAGAGAATATGAATAAAAATTAAACCTTCCACTTGATAGACATAGTGGGAGATAAAAAATAGAATTCTGTACTTTTTCTTCTTTTAGCATAATAACCTTCTCTTATGCAGACATCTTGTCTTTCACCTTTGTATAACTTTAAGATTGTATAAGGTCAATAGAGTTATAAGGAAATTGTGTAGGAAGCCGATAGGAAAAGTAAAAGAACATGTACGAAAATGAAATTCTTTGTAATAGAGTAAACACAGCTAGACATGGAAAAACAATGTTCTGGACTTCCTTGTAGAAAGATATAAAAGTAAACCTCATGGTCACTCGAGAGAGAGACCTTCTGATGCAGTAATTGAGTTTGTCTCATCTCTCCATTGTGCCAACTCTAACACCTCCTTCAGGACCCCTGGACCCGCTGGGGCTGGACTTCAGCAGGGATGTGGCTCAGTAGTCCGAGTACTCTTGAGTTCAATCCCCAGTACCAAAAAAAAAAAAAAAAAAAAAAAAAAAAAAAATACAACTTTAAATATTAAATATTTCTCCAGCAGACAACTACAGTTCTATAAGTAGTCACATCCTAAACTTTTATAATGAAAGAGTTTTGTAGAATTAATGTATAAATGGATATATACATTATCATTTGATCCAATAATGATTTAAATGGTTACAATGTTACTGTCTACAATGAATAGCAATGACAGAGAACCTTCATTTAGATACTTAATTCTAGCATCTTAAATAGTGTGATTTTAAATATAAGTAAAAGTTACTTATGAAATTACTCCAGATGAATGCTTTACAGAGCAGATAAGTGCTATAGGTGCTGAGCTCAGCGATTTCCACCTGGGTTTGAAATTCTTGTGATACTTCAAACCCACTTATAACTTGATGAGGAGACTGAAAAAAGGAAGATTTCAAATTCACAGTGTGCTGGTGGTAAAGATGAAACTTAATTCAGCCAGTCCTACTACTCATGGTAGACAAAGCTAAAAATTGAAGTTGTGATTTTATAATAGTACATTAACCTCTCTTGGGAAAAAAAAAAAGAAGTTATAACCAATGACACACACTTCATTCATTTTAGACTACTTTATATAGAATCTGAATGATGAATCAAATCTTAATACATAAGGTTTACATGATTTTCAGTTTTATTTCAAATATTTAAATGTATGCTTCATTTTAGCAATTCCTCTGTGTGAGAAGTAACAAACTCACAGAGCTTCAGTACACAAAGAATGTCTACATTTAAAAGCTTTAATAATATTATTTTTCAAATAAATTGCACAATAGTAGATTTTTTTTTCAATTAAATGACAGGAAAAATTGGGTGAAATATGACAAGTCTATGAAGTTTTAGATGTTTAGATACCTAACACAATGGTATCTAGAAGATAGGGGCTTTTAAAATGTCATATGTCATTAAGACTGTTTTTAGGAAATCAGTATGACCAGAAGATTACTTTCATTCATATTTTCCTTGTTTTTAAATACAAAAGCAGAAAGAGCATGCTTTAGAATGATCAGTTTATTGCTTTCTTTTGCGGAACAGTTCACTCTTCAGAGTCTTGAGCGCACTATGCCACTGGTGCTTGGCATCAATGTAACCCTGTGTTCACAATCCGTCCCAACACATATCCTGTTAACTGCTTATCTTTGTAATGCCCAGGCCAGAAATACAAAATTCAGTTTTTATGTTCACTGTTAATCCTTATCTTATGTGTTAAACCCAGTGCACTATTTATCGGTGAATTCCTGGGGCACTGTGGCACTAAGCCTCCCCATGGGCTCCTTACTGATATTCTTTTCCTTTCCTAAGAGCCCAGTTTAATTGAACACAGGCAGCCCATGTCCTATCAGCAATACTTTTCTACCCTGTAAACTGCAAGCAGCATAAATTAAGCTGTTTTCCAAATTGTTTCTACGTAAGTAGATTATTCCCTAGAGACATCATTTTCTTCCAAGATGAAATTTGTGCTTTTGTTCCTCAATTACACATATAGATAAGATACTATTTACTTAATCAGGCTAGTATTACATTTATTTTAGAGAGTACGCTTCTCCACTTGATCTACTCTGTACCTGGAGCTGTGAAATATCAATGGCATTGCACAGGAAAACAATTGTTTCACAGATAAACACTTCCAAAGGTACATGCACTTGCATCTTGATTTTCACTGCACTACAGACTGTATTTATTTATTATGTCATTAAGCAACTAGTTGTCACATTTAGCAATGTCACATTTTAGACATTGTGAAAGATAGGTGAAATATAAACATGACAACTGGACACTGACCCTAAGGAAAGACAGTTTACTGATCTCAGTAATAATCTTTCCTTCAAGGTGACTTCTATAAAACATAACCAGGGATTTAAAGATATGCACATGTTTTTGTACATTAAATAAACTAAAAATAATTACCCACTTAGCTACTTTTTCACACATTTGTTCATGTATTATTTATTCATTAAACATATTTTTGAACACCTACTAAGTGCCATGTAGTGTTATAAGGATTTCAGTATTATATCACTGAAGAAAAAATGCTCTTCCCTGATGATAGAAAGTGTGTTGACAGGAAAAAAAATGAGCTTTGTTTATTCCAAACATTATTATCCACTAGTTTTTATGTATTATCATTACAATGCAAAGTGATGGCAAATCTTGGTTTTATTTTTCAGTAAGTCATTGGTATCTTTTTGAGAGCTATTTTTGTCATCAATGGTTGAAAAAATCCCTGTTTGGAGTGTCTAGAAGAGAGAAATGAAAGAGAAAAATAAGAGTCAGATACATTCGACAAATGCTTCCCGACATGATGCTGCAAAGAAGAGAGTGAGAAATAGCTGGGGAGGTGATGGGGTGAATAGAGCTTTTATTGATTTTTTTTCTTTAAGTTTAATTTTCTTTTTAAATGATGAAAGAAAATAATAACACATGTTATGATGGTGGGAATATTCTAATTGAGAAGAAAGAAGATGATGCAAAAGGAAGGTGGAAATTTTCTGTGGCAATAACCTGGAGAAATAGAAAGAATAGCACCTGCTGTACAAGGGGAAGAGGTTTTGTGCTGGAGCATGGCTTCATTCCATCAGTAGAACGTCTGAGGAAAGACTCTGGCATGTAGGAAGGTGTGTAGTGCAAATCCATGGAATTTCTCATCAATTTTTTTTCTATTGAAATATGAAATTTTCTTTTGGAGAAATTTAAATGATTACCATATTTTTATGCTCCTTTGGGCTCAACACATATTTTCAGTTTAATGATCATAGTACTAACAGTGTTTTTATTTTTGCTCCTTGGAATTCATATTCCAAATCAGAACTTAGAATAGCAAAATAGGAAAGCACATTGATTCTGTATTCAGGCCACTTAGTATTGAAAACTTGTTCTCTATTATTAATCATGTAGCTTTCATGATTAATAATAATTATTAAAATTAATAATTATTTAAATTTTATATATCTCTATTATTTTGTCTATAAAATGGCAAAATAAAAATAAAATGTTCTATAGGGCGATGTAAAGATTTTCTAAATTACTGTCCAATAGAAACTCTAAACAATATTAAGCAATACTATAGAGGTTCATTATCATTAATAAAAAATGTAAGAGTCTTATTATGTACATAGTGTGCTTTCCAAAAAAGGAAGAAAATGCTACTGTTCATTCAGAAATTTATTTCTTCTTTTTCCTTTTTTTTTTTTCCTTAAGGAGAGAGATGGTGCTGGGGCTCAAGCCCAGATCTTCATGCATGCTAGGCAAGTGATCAACCAACTGCACCACTTCCCAGACCCACTCACTTATATTTATTTACCATGTCTCCATTTTAGGGACAGAGCTGTCCTCATTGCATGATGCAGGGTGTGCAAATTCAGCTCCTGAAATATGCCTTCTGTTTGCTCTTCACTGTTTGACATGACCACATGTTAAGTTTGAAAAGTGACTTTTCTTCACAGACTTCAAGATCTTCTTTGCCTGAATTAATACTCAGAGACTTTTAGAGAACTCTTCTCTCTGATATTATTGATTTTTGGAGTCCTAATATTTAGGCTCAAAGTTAGACTTAGTTATTATTCTTCACTTTTAGATTTCACTTAATATGTTGAGTGCCACAGACTTGTCTCTGGCTGTTTTTCTACTTCAAAAAGTACTTTGCCTTGGGCTGGGATTGTAGCTCAGTGGTAGAGCGTTTGCCTTGCATGCATGAGGCACTGGGTTCGATCCTCAGCACCACATAAAAATGAAGATATTGTGTCTATCTACAAATAAAAAAATTCAAAAAAAAAAAAGTACTTTGCCTTAACAAACTTACTTCTCCACGTAACACGAAGAACTAATTAAGGGAATGGAAAAGAAACTTAACATTTTTTTTTTTTTTCATTTTCTTGATCTAAAATTTCTTTGTTCTCTTCCTGAGGGAAGATTTTTTAAAAATACCCCAATTTCTTGGGAATATAGTCTTATAACCAAATCTCTTTTAGCTATGAAAGATTTTCCTATTTTATGCAATCTTTGTATCTTTGCTCAACTTTTCTCCCCAAGAAGCTATTCTTTTTATACTTATGGTATTTGATTTAAAGTTGCTTTCCATCCTCAAATTATCTCTTAGCCAATTTCTTATTCCCATAGTAACACTCTGGCAACTTAAGATAGAAACTGCAGTGCCAATTCTTTTGAGAATCATCCAAATCTCATTTAAAAGTGTAAAATGTAGATGTGAAACAATTTGAACAGCAAATCAATATCTAATTAAGCACTTGCCATTATAGCAAAATAAATAATGTCTTTAGATTAAATATAAGTCCAATGTAAGAACAAATTAATGACACATTACAGGGTTAAATATTTTTCTCTGATAGAATTTATGAAAATATTACATTTAAGTGCTAAATTCAAACTCAGAATTGTAGTGAGTGTAAACTCTTCAAACATTAGTTCAAAAAAACTTTATTTGGGGAGGATATTTTCATGACCATTTCCAACAATAGAAGGGATCAAGCTGACAGGCAATAAAGTTGGGAACAATGTACCCTTCAACATTCAGGATTTAAAAACTCATGAAATTCAGAATGTAATGAACTGTGAGAAGAATTATGCATAGTGTTGTTTACAGTGAACAATGTTGAATTAAGGGGCAAATTAGTATAGAAATTTATACACTGTATATAATATACCTAGGAAATATGTATTATATGTATATATGTATGAAGATACCCATATTAAAGTGCTTAAAACATACACATGTATTTACACATGTATTTATATGCATATACATAAAACAATAGTACACATACATAGCAGTGAACAAATAAAATATTGTTCTCTAGATGAAGATTAAAGAGTACTGAGTTGTGAATCATTCAAATTTCTGACAAAATACTTATACTTCATCATTTAACAGGAGTTGTAAAAATAAGAGAATCCTGTTTTCTTCTGTGAGGAACAGAAAACCAAGTAAGGTGACCAGAAAAACCTAGCAGGGGGTGGGGGGCATAACACTATAAATGATGCTAATCACAGTTCTTTGGATTCTCATCTTTTTATGTAATAGTAGAAACATGATGGTTTGGACATGATCAAATAACCAAATGAGAAAATATTAACAGCCCAATTGATAATTTCAATATGTACATGAAGGGTAGTGAAGATGTAGAACAAGGGCATGTAGAACAAGGGAAGCTTGTAATGAAGCAAACATCATAATATGGTAAGTCTTGTTGATATGAGTATGGAAATCAAGACTGAGATTAAAGGAGAAAGAGTAAGAAGTTTGCAATCTCACCATACTGAAAAAATGAACTAGAATGCACATGTTATCAGCAAATGTCCTGAGAATTTATTCTACAGAGAGGAGCCTGTCAAAGCAGATTTCGAGGTCAAAGAATGCACCAGTTTCCATGGCACAGTGGCACTCTCTGGTTTGATGAGAAAATGTTAAACTTACCTCGTGGATACCTGGCCTCACTCAGTAAAATGCACTGTTTTACAAGGACCCTAGCTACAAAACATAGTAAAGGCGATGGATTTGTAGCAGATGGAGGCAGTGCCAGAATACCGCAAGCTCTGCTTGCTTCTGTGTTAACAGAGGAAGGCGGAGGAACAGATGCCAGAAACAAATCAAACAGTTCTCAGGGCAGGAAATATAAACACTGAATGAAAACTGTATCTTGCCAGAACAGATGATCAAGAAATTAAAACATCTGATGCTAAAATGCTATATCCAGATGGCATTTATCTCTGCCTTCTCAAGGAAAATAATAATGATGTGTAGAAAAAATTACCATTCCCAGAGCAAATTTAATTCCCTATGAAATCTTGAGGGGTAGGCATTACAGGAAAATAAAATAAAACATTTTAATTATCTTATTAAATATAATATGAAGAACATAGAGATTATAGATCCTTTTACTTAAAGTGTGAAAATATTAGTGCACATATTTGCTATGTATTTCTAACTGATTGTAATAATTGTGAGAGCATTCTTGTGTGCATGGCTACTTTCTGTTTACCAGAACCAGCTGTACCCTGATTTCTGAGAGAAGCCACAGGTGCTGACCATTCCTTGAACTCCCGTGTTCTCGTGGTCTGAGCTTGTTTTGCAGTCTGAGCAATTTCCACACCTGGGTCTGCAGTTCCACGCCTCCCATACCCCTCGGGGGATAGGAAAGATATATAAGCCCAGAGTGCTGAAATAAACGAGCCACGAGCTTCTTTTTCTTCAGGATAGTCGTGTGTGTGTTTTTTCATCCGTGGCTCCCTCACCGAATCGGTTTCACTTTGGTCTGGCGCTGGCATCTGGAGGTTCCACCAAGATTGGAAGAAGGGAAGGAACGCCGACAGACACCCCGGGACCGGCTGGTAAGTAGGGGGTGAATTGTTAATAGTGCAGGTAAAGATGGGCACTACCCACAGTAGGGAATTGTTGGAAAATCAGATCAAAACTCTGTTGAAGAAAAAGGGTACGGGGCTAAAAAAGAGTATATAAGGGCCTTCTTAAAGAGCAGTCTAGCCCTGGTTCCTTCATTCAGGAGGTCTCAATGTTCCAGATTGGAAACAGGCCCGTGCGGACTTACAGAAAAGACTACACACAGAGGGGCCACAGTCTTTTCCCATTACCACCTTCTCTGTATGGAGGCTAATTAAGGACTCTCTTTTATGTAAAAAGGTTTTGATTCAGGAACAAGTCAGTGAGTTATCTAAGACCTTTGAATCCACCCAAAAGTGATTTCTACCTAGTCCCTTAAAGAAGTTGAAACAGATAGTGAGCAAGGGAAAGGAGAGAATGAGGAGGACAATGAGTTGCAATTGGAACAGGATATCCAGACATTGCAAGAGAGATTACAGGAGTGGGAATTAAAAGAACAATGTAGGCAGGAACCAAAGTATTATTCAGTGGGAAGACCACCTCCCTTTAATCCAGGACATGAGTCTAGGAGGCCTGCCGGTCCTATGGTGCCTCCAGAGCCTCAATCCGGAGGTGTGGTGTTCCCAGTAATAGAAGCGCAAAACCAATGAGGACAGACAATCAGGCAACATCAGCCATTGGATTTCAAGGATGTAAAAGGTTTGAAGGATGCTGTGGTACAATATGGCCCTCATGCACCCTTCACTTTAGCCATTTTTGAATCCTTTTTATCTTTGAATCTCACTCCATCAGATTGGCAACAGTTAACCCGAGCAGTTCTATCCGGAGGTGACTTTCTTATTTGGAAGGGCGAGTATCACGAGCAGTGTAAAGTCATGGCAGCTCGGAATGCTGTGGCAGACTCACATATGCGCATTGTGGGCGCCACGCTGGAGCAAGCTCAAAAATTCCATAACAAATTTCACAGTAATGCCCAATCCCTCAAACACCATACAGGTATAACTAAGGAACAAGCAGCGCAAATTACTCCTACCTTCCCTAATTGTGCCCCTTTCATTCATCTCCCCCATTACGGGGTTAATCCAAAAGGGCTGATGGCTAATGATATATGGCAGATGTCACACATGTGCCAAGTTTTGGAAAATTGCAATATGTTCGTGTTACCATAGACACCTTTTCAGGGCTTATATTCATATCTGCTCACTCGAGAGAAAAGATTAAGGATGTCAAAGCGCACTGTTTACAGGCCTTTGCTTACATGGGAGTTCCTAAAACCTTAAAAACTGAAAACGGTCCAGCCTACACGTCTGTGAGTTCTCAGTCCTTCTGCATGGATTATGACATTAAATTAGTACATGGCATTCCATACAATCCACAAGGCCAAGCTATTGTGGAACAGGCAAATCAAGTTCTGAAGTCCTATCTTTCTAAAACAAAGGGGGAATTCACCTCCCCTCATGGACGCCTTGCCCATGTGCTCTATATTTTAAATTTTCTGACTGTGGATACACGGGGCAATTCCGTGGCTGTTCAACAATGGAACCCTCCTCAGGTGACACAAAAGATAGTGAAATGGATCTAATGACAGGAGTATGGCGCGGTCCTGATCCTGTAATTTCTCAAGCCCGAGGGTCTGTCTGTGTCTATCCCCATGATGCAAACACTCCTGTTTGGGTCCCTGACAGATGTGTCAGAGAAGTTATAACCTAAGAATCTGTCCAGGAGCTTCTTCCCTTCTGGGAAGCCTTTCTTTGTGTTTTACAGAATCTGATGACGCTGGTGAAGACCTATTGAAGAGCTCGTGAGTATTCTTTGGAGAATTCCCTGTCTAGACATCATGAAGCTCCTGATTTTTATGTTACTGACTTCTTCATGCCTGGGTAACATTATTGGGGCCTGGTGAGGTGGCCACCTGTCTTGATATAACTAAGGAATGGCCTGTGGAACCTTTACTATATTACAACAAGTTACAGCCCTAAATAATACCAAGGTCAAACTGCTAGATTCAGGGGCAGTGTTAGGTTTGTTCCAACAGATTGGTATGATGCTGCACAAATGGGCTGGAACTGTTGCTCTGGTCGGACTGCTCATGCTGTTAATACTGCTCATGAAATGCTGTGGCTGTAGGGTACTTCAATCTATGAGGCATCAACAGCATGCACAATACCAAGCCATGGTAGCTCTCTTCCATGACAATCCCTCTGCCCAAGTGTGGCTGGGCATTGCACACTCCTAGGAAGTCAATGCCAGATAAGACAGGGACAAAGACTTGAGCAACCTAAGACAGGGCTATAGAGGTTAACATCCACGCCATAAACCCAATGATGGGTAAGCCATGTTCTTTGGTCCTTGCAACCTAAGACAGGCTCTAGGAAAAGAGGGGGGGGGAATTGTGAGAGCATTCTTGTGTGCATGGCTACTTTCTGTTTATCAGAACCAGCTGTACCCTTATTTCTGAGAGAAGCCACAGGTGCTGACCATTCCTTGAATTCCCGTGTTCTTGTGGTCTGAGCTTGTTTTGCAGCCTGAGCATTTTCCACACCTGGGTCTGCAGTTCCACGCCTCCCATGCCCCTGGGGGTGGGTAGGAAAGATATATAAGCCCAGAGTGCTGAAATAAATGAGCCACGAGCTTCAAGCTTCCAGCTTCAAGCTTCTTTTTCTTCAGAATCGTTGTGTGTTTTTTCATCCATGGCTCCCTCGCCAACTCGGTTTCACTTTGGTCTGGCGCAGGTGCTGGCAATAATGATAAACAACAAATTATGAGCATTTAATTTTGTTTTGACTCCACAGTAAAATACTAATATCAGAGAAATCATTAGTATGTTCCTGCAACTATTTGGGGTTCTGCACTAGGACATCAGGTAGAGTTATATTATTACTCTATCCTGTGACCTTGAAGTCAAGCCAACTTGGTAATAAATAAGTCATTTGCATCACAAACTTATTGATACACAAACTAAGCACAACTTGTATAACTTAACTAAGTGGGGCTTGTTTTGTACCTACTTTTCTTTTGGTTTTGACTCACAGAATTTTTCTTGTATTTTTAATCTGCATGATTAATAAATTATGACCATAAGTATATCTGTGTACTAGCTAGATTCAGTGAGTCCTCTTAGCATATCACTGAAGCTTGGGGATGATCTTGAAGACATGACATGATGTCACCTCTAAGTTGAGAGTTTTAGAGACAGCTCATGATTTAGGTAGTGAGGAGTGCATGAATTGTAGCCTCCTTTAGCCTGGGAATCTAAGTGAGAGTGATATAAAGCAGAGTGATACCTTTGCAGGGAGAATGAAGCCTTTGTTGCTTGAAATCACTGAGATTAGATGGTATTAGTTCAGTATAAATGTTCTGTCTGATTTAAGTATTAATGAAGTCAAGCCAGGAATGATGGCACACACCTATTTTTGCAGCAGCTAACAAGGCTGAGGCAGGAGGATAGAAGTTCAAGGCAAGACTCAAAACTAAGTGAGGTCCTAAGCAACTTAGATGGACCCTATCTCAAAATAAAAACAATGAAAAACAGGGCTGGGGATGTGACACAGTGGTTGAGTGCCCCTGAGTTAATCTGTAGTACCAAATTAATAATAATAATAATATCAAGATTCATAGTGTACCTACTAATATCTTCAAGCTAACTGGTTTTTTAGGACATAGTCAAATTGTGTAGAATATTATACAAAGTATTTGGGCAATGATAGAGCCCAAAGAGGTAATGTCTTGTTTGAAAATACTGTATATATGCTCCTAGCAACTTGCTTATTCAATTTTCTGTTCTAGTATCCTTAGATGCAATTTTCACTACAAAGTCCAAAAATTTTGTGTCAGCACATCACATATGGTAACTTTATGCTTAGGATGCATCTAGTTCGAGATTGGTAGACTAACCATGTGAACTCATAAAAATGAATCAAACCTGAGTCTGGAGGAGCAAATTGGACCTAATCTCTACATGTGGGATTATATCTGATCTAGAACCAGGAAATATGGCCATGAGATTTATAGATGGAGAGAGAATGCACTTTCAGAATGTAACACTGTAACATTGCCAACTAAGTTTTAAAGATGCTTTAACTTTCTTCCAGCAGGAGTCAAAGTTAATGAAAAAATAAACATTACAGTGAACATGTAGTTAGCCTCCAGAAAGCCTGTGGCAGCTGTCACAAACAATGTCAGCTTAGTTTGAAGACAGGAAAACAACACGTTGTGGAACTAAGGCAGGGCTTCTCAAATCTCGGTTAATGATGTTTTAGGTTGAGGAATTCTCTGTTGTACAGGATTATTGTCTACATTCTGAGGTGTTTTGCAGGGTCCCTTACCTTTGTCTAGTAGATTCCAATATCATCCTAGGGTTCTGACCACCAGTAATATCACCAGACTTTGCCAAATATCATGTGGGGGAAAAGTCAGTCCCATTTGCAAATAACTAGCTGAGAGCCCAATGCAGAAGATTCATATCTGGGGAAAGAAGAAAAAGAAGCTTGCTTGAGCACAAAAGCAATAAAGTGATACAAAGAAAGTGAGTAGTGGGGAAATCTTGTCAGTGGAGTGAAAGTCTAGAAATTTTGCTGGGATGGCAAATTTATTTTCATCAACAAAGAGATCATTCAGGACCCACAGACCTACTATACTGCCCCAAAACAAAGAAATAAGCAGAAACCACTGCACATGTCAGTGAGCAGATCAGTCAGATCATTATAAAAACATAGGGGTGAGGGCTGAAATGTACATGTTTCTTAGTTGGCTGTTCCTGTTTTCTGCTACATTCATAAAAGTTAACTCCTTGACGGAATGTCACTTCTGACATACATATGTCAATCCCTCATCTAACAAACTTTTCCTACCTTATAATTTTCACATCACATTCTGACATGTCTTTTAATTTATCATTAAGAACATTTTTGTTCTTGGTAGAATTCAAGTTCCTTGCCTTCAGGCATTTGTGACTTGTTTTGTAGAATAGAAGTCTCTTATCTGAAAACAATTTTCTATACAACTGGTAAGGATCCAATTCCTGAAGAGTAACTGGGCTTACTAAGCTGTGGAGAGTGGAGAACAAAAAATATGAAACAAGCCAACCAACTAAACAAAACCAGACAGAAGGGATAAAGATTAAAGTACAGTGACACAATAGAGACTCTGTTCCTGCCGCTGCTTTACTTTTTTGCCTCCTAGAATTTGTCAAAAAATAGATAACTTTGAAAAGGAAAATTTCTTTTCATGAAATAATTCTCCTTTCCTTTCCTTGGAAATCCCTGTGGGTGTTAGAGTCAGATTCAAGAGCAAAAGAAGTTCTCTTTTGCAGTGTAGTAATTGATTGAGATCACCCTTAAAGAATTATCTATTGTCCGTGCTTTTCTGCCTGTGGTGACACATAAGCCTTTTGAAATAAGTAGAAGTATTGTGTGGGTGTCCTCTCTAGGGCCTTTCCTTATTATTCACAGCTTAGAACTTAAACTCTGTGTCAGTGGTGACGATTTCATGCCTACAGTTGAGAGCTTTGGATTTCATAAAGAGCTCAAATGTTGTATGAAGAGCAGCTGGTGTAATAATTTAAATCTAACTGGGGATAATTCCTTTCTATTTTGGGGGAAATTATATTAATGTTTGCTTTTGTTCTTGAAGACGGATCTAAAGCTCTGGAGGCTTTGAATGAATTTGCCAGGCAGTTTAGGTGTTTTTGCACTGGGCTATAAGGTGTGAAGTATTAACTTAAAGATTTCTTGAAGGGAAACTAAAAGAGTATCTGTTAATTTTGCAAATAATATATTTAGTCTTATAATAATATTTTTTCTTTGGTTATTTCCTTGGAATGATGTAGACTATATTTTCATTTAAATAGCTCAGGAAAAAAATCGTGAGTGTGTGTATGTTGCCTCAGAAGACTTGTAGAATGATGTTTGTTTAAAGGATTTATAACTTTTATATCTGCAGACGCATCGCCATGGGACACACTTTTAAAATTATAATCAAAGTTCATCCAGTTACCTTTGATTTATTTTTAATAAATAAGACATATTTATTTTAAGTGAGAACTGCTAAAAGGGTATAACTTGTGATATCAAGATGGTCAAGTTCTTGTTCATATTTGATTGAGGTATTCTTTTTTCTCCAGAAATGATTTTGAAAAGTTCACAAACATGAAATGTATTTTTTGTTTTAGTTTCAAAAATGTGAACCTTCACGTGTGTAAGATTCATGGATTCTTAAATATTTTTCTTTTTACTAGAAAGTGGTGGAGATTTGTGCAATGGTGGTACTATTGCAAAAAGAAAAGTTAAATTTATGCACAGTTCAAAGAGAACTGAAAGTGCTATTTCATCACTGATTGATTAATTGTATACTCAGTGTGTTGAGAATTCCCAATACACTGAGCTCTATACTGAATTCTAGGGATTTTAATATGATCAAAGTAAAAAATCCTAGAAACCAGGAAAGATATGTTTATTAAAATATACATTTCAAATGAGGCATAATTTGACAATTTAATTATGTGTGTAAACAATGAATATTTATATCACAGTTACTTTTCTGATACAGAAAAGGCATGGCAAACTACCATCAAGGAATCTTTTTTTATATAGCCTTTGAACTAAGAATACTTGTGCATTTTTAAATGGTTACATTTTGAATTGTTACATAAAAGCCTGCATGATATGTAGGATTTTGTCTTTTGGCCCACAAAGACTAGTGCATTTACTATTATGACCTTAAAAGAAAATTGTCAACCCTAAGATTGAATACAAATATCCACCTAATTTCTCCATGGTAACCATTGATGATATTATGCTTTATATTCTCTGTTTTTGTATCCCTGTATTCTGTCTCTGCCTCTCTTGGATTCTCTTCTCTGTGAGAAAGAGATTGATCTGTCTCGCTCGCTCTCACACACATCACATGTACTTGAGTTGATTCATATATTTCAATTAATAGAACATAGAATTTTCTTTTGTGTAAGTATATTGAGAAAATGTGACCATTATTTGACTTATTGTTTTATAGAAATGACTACACACACGTTTTTGAACATTATTTTGTCTCTAATTTCTTGCTGTTATTAATAGTTTTGAAATATTTTCTTTTTATAAAAAAGCTTAAGTTGGTGAAATACAAATTATATTTTGAGAGTTAACTATTAGTTTTATTCACTTATTTCAAAAGATTAATTTTTACATGGCAATCATATTATTAAACTTTATTAAATGTATTTTAACTAACATAAAATATTAAAACTGTACATGTTAATGGGGTGTTGTGATGTTTCAAAACATGTAAACATTGTACAGTCTCTTTTATCATGAAAACATTCAAAATCTTTTAGCTTTTAGAAATACACAGTACATTATTGTTACCTATAGTCACCCACTATGCAGCACACTAGGACTTCTAGTTCCTATATTAGTGTAACTTAGTACCTGTAGGGATGCACTTCATATTCCATGGTGCCCAGCCTTTGGTTAGCACCACTCACGTCTCTACTTATATGAGATCAATTTTTTTAGATTCCACAGTGAGATGGTATGCAGTATATTTTTCTATGGCTGATTTATTTAGCTTGATATGATTTTCCATTCTGTGTTGTCATAGAATGACAGAATTTCATTTATTTTTAGAGCAGATAGTATTCCAGTTTGTATATGTACATGCTTCCCCCCCCCAGCCAATTCTTGATTTAATTTATTGATTTTTATTTAGGTTTACATGATATAAGAGTGCAGTTTGATTCATTGTACACAGATGGAGGATAACGTTTCATTTCTCTGGTTGTGATATAGAATCACAACACACATGCAGTCATACATAAAGCTAGGGCTATGATGACCATCATATTCTACCTCCTTTACTGTCCCCATGCCCCCTCACTTACACCCTTGTCACCAGAGTTCCTCCATTGTTCCTGTGTCCTTCCCCCCATTATGGATCAGTGCCCACTTATCAACGAGTACATTCAGCATTTGGTTTTCTGAGATTGGCTTACCTCACTTAGCATGATATTCTCCAACTCCATCCATTTACCTGCAAATAACATGATTTTATTCTTTTATTGCTAAGTAATATTCCATTGTATATATATACCACAGTTTCTTTATCCATTCATCTATCAAAGGGCATCTAAGTTGGATCCATAGTTTAGCTATTGTGAATTGAGCTGTTATAAACATTGAAGTGGCTGCATCACTGTAGTATGCTGTTTTTAAGTCTTCTGGGTATAGACCAAGGAGTGGGATAGCTGGATCAAATGGTGGTTCCCTTCAAAGTTTTCTAAGGAATCTCCATACTGTTTTCCAGATTGGTTGTACCTATTTGCAGTTCCACCAGCAATGTATGAGAATGCCTTTTTCCCCGCAACCTTGCCAACATTTATTGTTGTATTCTTGATAATTGCCATTCTGACTGGCATGAGATGAAATCTTAGGGTAGTTTTGATTTGCATTTCTGATTGCTAGAGATGTTGAACCTTTTTTCATATGTCTGTTGATCAATTGTATACCTTCTGCGAAGTTTCTGTTCAACTCCTTGGCACATTTCTTGATTGGGCTGTTCGGTTTTTTTTGGTGTTAAGTTTTTTGAGTTCTTTATATATCCTGGAGATTAGTGTTTGTAGCAAAGATTTGTTCCCAGAAATCTTTCCACATCTATCACATGTGTTTGTGGCAAAGATTTGTTCCCAGAATGTCGGCACTCTGTTCACTTCATTGATTGTTTCTTTTGCCGAGAAGTAGTTGAATCCATCCCATTTATTGATTCTTGATTTTACTATTTGTGCTATAGGACTCTTGTTAAGGAAATATGGTCCTAATCTGACATGATGAAGAATTGGGCCTATTTTTTCTTCTATTAGGCATTGGGTCTCTGATCTGATTCCCAGGTCTTTGATCCACTTTGAGTTGAATTTTGTGCATGGTGAGAGAGAGGGGTTTAGTTTCATTTAGCTGCATATGGATTTCCAGTTTTCCCAGCACCATTTGTTGAACAGACTATCTTTTCTCCAGCATATGTGTTTGGCTACTATGTCTAGTATAAGACAACTGTATGTAAGTGGGTTCATCTCTGTGTCTTCTATACCATTGGTCTACATGTCTATTTTGGTGCCAGTACCATGCCATTTTTGTCACTATAGCCTTGTAGTATAATTTAAGGTCTGGTATTGTGATGCCTCCTGCTTCACTCTTCTTGCTAAGGATTGCTTTGGCTATTCTGGGTCTCTTATTCTTCCAAATGAATCTCATGATTGCTTTTTCTATTTCTATAAGGAATGACGTTGGGATTTTAATTGCATTGAATCTATATAGCACTTTGGGTAGTATGGCCATTTTGACAATATTGATTCTGCCTATCCAGGAACATAGATTATTCCATCTTCTAAGGTCTTCTTCAATTTCTTTCTTCAGTGTCTCGTACTTTGCATTGTAGAGGTCTTTCACTTCTTTTGTTAAACTGATTCCCAAGTATTTTATCTTTTTGAGGCTATTGTGAATGGGATAGTTTTTCTAATTTCTCTTTCAGAGGATTTATCACTGATGTATAGAAATGCAATTGATTTATGGGTGTTGATTTTATATCCTGCTACTTTGCTTAAATCTTTTATTCTAAAGTTTTCTGGTATAATTTTTTGGGATGCTCTAAGTACAAATCATGTAGTCTGCAAATAATGATAGTTTGAGTTCTCTTTTCTGATCATATTTCTTTAATTTCTTTCATCTAATTGCTCTGGATAGTGTTTCAAAGACTATGTTGAATAATAGTGGTAAAAGAGGGCATTCCTGTCTTGTTACCATTATTAGAGGGAATGCTTCCAATTTTTCTCCATTTAGGATGATGTTGGCCTTGGGTTTAGCATATATAGCTTTTACCAAGTTGAGGTATGTTCCTACTATCCCAAGTTTTTGTAGTGTTTTGGACATAAAAGGGTGTGTATTTTGTCAAATGCCTTCTCTGCATTGATTGATGAAATCATATGACTCTTATCTTTAAATCTACTGATGTGATGTATTACATTTATTGATTTCCATATGTTGAACCAACTTTGCATCCCTGGAATGAACCCCACTTGATCATGGTGCACTATTTTTTTGATATGCTTTTGTATGTGATTTGCCAGAATTTTATTGAGAACTTTTGCATCTATGTTCATCAGGGATATTGGTCTGAAGTTTTCTTTCTTTGATGTGTCTGTCTGGTTTTGGAATCAGGGTGATACTTGCCTCATAGAATGAGTTTGGAAGGGTTTCCTCTTTTTCTATTTCATTAAATAGTTTGGGGAGAATTGGTATTCTTCTTTGAAGGTCTGTAGAACTCAGCTAAGAATGTTTGGACCTGGGCTTTTCTTGGTTGGAAAGCTCTTGATGGCATCTTCTATTTCCTTGCTTGAAATTGATCTGTTTAAATTGTATATGTCCTCTTGGTTCAGTTTGGGTAGGTCATATGCCTCTAGAAATTTGTCAGTGTCTTCAAGGTTTTCTATTTTACTGGAGTATAATTTTTCAAAATAGTTTGTAATTATCCTATGTATTTCAGTAGTGTCTGTCGTGATGTTTCCTTTTACATCATGAATTTTAGTAATTTGGGTTTTCTCCCTCCTTTTTTTTTTTTTTTTTTTTTTTTTTTTTTTTTTGGTACCAGGGATTGAACTCAGGGGCACACCACCACTGAGCCACATCCCCAACCCTATTTTGTGTTTTATGTAGAGACAGGGTCTCATTAAGTTGCTTATTGCCTTGCTGTTGCTGAGGCTGGCTTTGAACTTGTGATTCTCCTGTCTCAGCCTCCCAAAGTGCGGGGATTACAAGCATGCACCACCGTGCCCGGCTTCTCCTTCTTTCTTTTCATTAAGGTGTCTAAGGTTTTGTCAATTTTGTTTATTTTTTTCAAAGAATCAGCTTTTTATTTTGTCAATTTTTTGAATTGTTTCTTTTGTTTCAGTTTCATTGATTTTGAGTATTTCCTGTCTTCTACTTTTTTTGGTGTTGATTTGTTGTTCCTTTTCTAAGGCTTTGAGACAAAAAGACAATTCATTTATTTGTTGACATTTACTTCTTCTAATAAATGAGTTTAATGAAATGAACTTACCTCTTAACACTGCCTTCATGGTATCTAAGAGATTTTGATATGTTGTATCAGAGTTTTCATTTGCCTCTAAGAATTATTTTTTCTCAGTATGTGACTCCTTTAGGTTAAGACATCATGACGATAAACAAAGAAATAGAAATGGGAACTGTTGATCAAATTACACAGCAAATGTTTTCTAGGCTGAGAGTAGGTTTTTAAAATCAAGAAAAGATCATAGGTTTCAGAGTAACGATGATAAATAATGTCCTGATGTCTTCTGTTATCCATGCATCATTCAATAGCATATTATTTAGTTTCCAGGTGTTGGAGTAGTTTCTATTTTTTAATCTGCCATTGATTTCTAACTTTATTCCTTTTTGGTCAGATAGGATGCACGGTAGTATGTCTATTTTTTGTATTTGCTAAGATTGGCTTTGTGACATAACATATGATCTATTTTGGAAAAGGATCCATGTGCTGCAGAGAAAAAAGTGTATTTGCTTCTTGATGGATGGAACACTCTATATGTCAAGTCTAAATTATTGATAGTTTCATTGAGATCTATGGTTTCTTTACTAAGTTTTTGTTTGGAAGATCTATCCAATGGTGAGAGAGCTGTGTTAAAGTCTCCAAGTATTATTGTGGTGTGGTCTATTTGATTCTTGTATTTGAGGAGAATTTGTTTAATATACTTAGAAGCCCCATTATTTGGGGCATAGATATTTATGATTGTTATATCTTGTTGATGTATGGTTCCCTTAAGTATGAAATGACCCTCTTTATCTCTTTTCACTATCTTTGGTTTGAAGTCTACTTTATTTGATATGAGGATGGAAATTCCTGCTTGTTTGCAGGGTCCATGTGAGTGATATGTTTTTTCCCACCCTTTCACTTTCAGTCTGTGGGTGTCTTTTCCTATGAGATGAGTCTCTTGAAGACAGCATATTGTTGGGTCTTTTTTAATCTAGTATGTCAGTCTATGTCTTTTAATTGGTGCATTTAGGCCATTTACATTCAGGGTTATTATTGAAATATGATTTGTAATCCTGGTCATTTTGGTTTATTTTTTGTTTAGTTTTACCTTGGCTTGTTCTCTCTTTTGAATGGTCTTTCCTTTAGTGTAGTTCCTCTCTTTGTATATTTTCATTGTTGGTTATCATTTCCTCCTCATGGAATACTTTGCCAAGAATGCTGTGTAGTGCAGACTTTCTTGCTATGAATTCTTTTAACTTTTGTTTATCATGGAAGGTTTTTATTTCATCATAAAATCTGAAGCTCGATTTTGCTGGATATAAGATTCTTGGTTGGCATCCATTTTCTTTCAGAGCTTGGAATATGTTGTTCCATGATCTCCTGGCTCTTATTGTCTGGATTGAAAAATCTACTGAGATACGAATTGGTCTCCCCTTATATGTAATCTGGTTCCTCTCTTTGTAGCCTTTAAAATTCTATCCTTATTCTGCATGCTGGGCATTTTCATTATAATGTGCCTTGGTGTACATATGTTGAAATTTTGTACACTTGGTGTCCTGTAAGCCTCTTGTATTTGATTTTCCAATCCATTTTTCATATTTGGGAAATTTTCTGATATTATTTCATTGAAGAGATTGTGCATTCCTTTGGTTTGAAATTCTGTGCCTCCTTCTATCCCAATAAATCTTAGATTTGGTCTTTTGATGCTGTCCCATATTCCTGTATGTTCTGTTCATGATTTTTTACCATCTTCACTGTATGGCCAAGTTCATTTTCAAGATTATATATCTTGTCTTCATTATCCAAAGTTCTGTCTTCCAGGTGATCTAGTCTGCTGATGATGCTTTCTCTTGTGTTTTTTATTTGGTTTATTGTTTCCTTCATTTCAAGAATTTCTGATTGTTTTTTTTTCCCCAATCTCTAGCTCTTTCCTAAAGTATTCTTTTGCTACTTATAATTGCTCTCTTATCTCTGTTAGAATGATCAATGGTTGCCTTTATTTGCTCTCCTATTTCTTTGTTAGATTGATCAATTGTTGCCTGTAATTGCTCACTTAGGTCATTCTTTAATTCACAGATCATTTTAATTATGTACATTCTGAATTCTTTCTCATCAACTGTTGTCAATGGATTCTGTTACAGTGGTATCAAGGTTCATTTGGGGCACGCACTTCCCTTGTTTTTTCATATTGATTGTGTATTTTCCTTTCTTGCAATACCGATCTGAGTTATTGTGGTTTCTATCCTATAATATTGTATTGACACTTCAGATTATTTGTATCTCACCTTGGAGCTACTCCTGTTCCCCCAGTGTCCCCAGATGGACACTACTGCCACTAAAGTTGGTGGAGGAGGTAGTGGATGTACCTCTAGAGGACAGTGGGAGTGGCCTTGGATGGGGTCCTATGGCATTATGAGGGCTGTTTTGCCCTTCTCTTGTGCTCCTGCTGGCGAACAAGATCTCTGGAGTAGAACTGGGGGCATACCCAAGTCTCACTTAGGCAGGGTCATAAGCAGGAGAGTCTGTGAGCCCCCCTTACCTTCAGTGTGAGCTCCCCTGGGGCTGGAGGCTAGCAGGCTCTTGTCTACCTTCAGCTGGGCACTCCTGGCATTCCCTGAGGGCAACTTTGGGCCCTCTGTCTTGCCTGTCCACAGGAACTCTGGAGCAAAACTGGGGTAGGCCCAGGCCTCACTTGGGTGGGATCTTTGTGGTGACTCTTACCCTGATTGTGGGCTTCCTTGTGGCTGGCAGCTAGCAGTCTCTGGTTTCCCTTTGGCTGGACACCAGTGGAGTTTCCTGAGGGCAGATTTGGGCTCTCTGCAGCTCCTGCTGGTCAGCAGGAACTCTGGAGCAGAATTGGGGTGGACCCAGGCCTCATTTGGTTGGATGTACATACTCTTTATTCATCTGTATATAGTCTTTTGTTGTTTCCACTTCTTGGGTATTGTGAGTAGTGATAAATAAACATGGGAATGCAGGTATCTCTTCCACATCTTATCTTGGTTTCATTTCCATTGGATAGAGATCCAAAAGAGAGATTGTTAGATAGCATGGCAGATGTATTTTTGACTCTTTCAGGAAATTCCATACTATTTTCCATATTGTCTGTGTGAATGTACATTCCCACCAACCGTGTGCAAGGGTACCTTTTTCTCCACATCTTCACTAACGCTGGTTATTTTTAGTTTTTATAACTGCGACCATTTGTGTCTGGGTGAGGTTAGAACTCATTGTAAGTTTGGATTTGTATTTCCCTGATGATTGGTGATGTTGATAACATTTCTTTTATATGAAACACTTGCCATTTGTAAACATCCTTCTGAGAAATGTCTATTTAAGTTTATTCCCAAATTTTTAATTAGATTACTTAAATTATTTTTTATATTAAGCATTTGAAGTTCCTCATATCTAGATATTAAAAACTTGTCAGATGTATGGTTTGTTGATACTTCCTCCCATTCTGTGGGTTGGTTCTTAACCTAATGATTGTTTCCCTTAACATGCAAAATATTTTTTGTTAAACAGTCTCATTTGTCTATTATTGCATATATTACCTGTGGTTTTGGGGTCTTTGTCCAAAAACTCTTTGCCCATTTCAATGCTCTGAAGCATTTTTCTTAAGTTTTCCTCTTATACTTTCATAATCTTATAGTTTCATAATTTGAGTGTTTAATTTTTTATCTGAGTGTTCAGTTTTTTGTAGCTGCAGAGTGGTAGGAATCTGGTCTGGCACATGGACACCCAATTCCACCAGTTCATTTATTAAACAGGCTGTTCTTTATCCCCTCCATGTTCCTAGCACCTTTGTCAAATGTATTTTGTATATATTTTGAAGTATATTTGTAATCAGGTACTCTAAACCTTTCTTCTTAGTTCTTTTTGCTCAGGATGGCATTGGCTTCTGAGAGGTTTCTTAGGCTTCATGTAAAATTTAGGATTTTTTTTATCTCTATGAACTTTGCCTTTAGTGTTTTGATGGAGATTTTATTGACTCTATAAACATCTATGAGTAGTATGGACATTTTAACACTATTAAATCTTCCAATCTTTGAATATGGACTGATTTTCATTTGCGCGCGTGTGTCCTCTTCAAGGTTTTTCATTATTGTTACATACTTTTCATTGTAGCTTTCCTTTTTACCTCTTTGGATACATTTGCACTTAGGCTTTTTAAAATTTTTGGTAGTTATTATGATGAGATAGCTGTCTTTTAACTTTTATTTCAAGTAATGTGTTACTGATATATGCCAAATATGATTCTTATACATCTATTTTGCATACTACTATTTTTCCATTTTTGGAGAAAATTGGCCACTGAGTGAGTGGTACTCGACCACTGAGCCACATCCCAGCCCTATTCTGTGTTTTATGTAGAGACAGGGTCTCACTGATTTGCTTAGCACCTCGCTGTTGCAGAGGCTGGCTTTGAACTCATGATTGCCTGGCTAATCCCATCATTCTTAATCTAACTCTTCAAGAATTCATTCCCACAAGTATCTCCCAGGTTTCTTACAATGGAAGCTAACAAAAACCTTTTGATTCCTTTGAGGTGGAAATTTTCTCAGTGATGATCTTTCCCCTGGAACATGCTGACCCTAGTAAATGATATAAGGTAATTTGGGGTGAATTGTATTTGTTTTAATAACAACATGCAAGCCCTTACAAGGCAACTGCCTCAAATAAGTTTATTATCTTTTTATTTTTTTTTCCAAGGGGAAGCATGTGTCCTCAGAAATAGGAGATTGGGTATTTTCCTGGCAAAGGAAGTTCAGGGTAACCTTAGGACTCACACTCTGATTTTCTTCTGAGTATATCTATATATCCACATTCTCAATCACAAAGCCTGTGATGATTAGTTATGTGTCTACTTATCTAGCCTATGATCTCTCGTTTTTCAGTCAAATACTAATTAGGTATTATGAAAATGTATTTTGTAGCCATGACTAAAAGTTCACAATTGACTTTCTGTAAAGGAAGTTATCTTAAATAGCCTGGGTATAATTGATTTAATAAGTAGAAAGTCCTAAGAACAAAAATGAGATTTCTGGAAAATGAAATTTGTCTGTGAATACACGTTTTAACCAGTCTAACCTTCCTGTTTGCCTATGCTATGGATTTTGGACTTGTTCCTCAGATAGCTAATATCACACAATCTACTTCTTTGCTTTTCCTATTTTTTTTCTCTGAGTTGTGACTGATAAAACCTCATACTCATTTCCTAAATCATTTCTTCATAATGGACACTTAGCAAGAAAATTTAATTTACATTGTAAAGCTGCAATAAATAAAATTAAGTTATGCATCTGTTTTCCTGGGAAATTGGCTGTGTTGCTTTAAGAAATAAGAGGTTATTTTAGAGATGCCATGAAAGTTTTATGGCAGTGACTTCAGTTTAGAACAGAGATCTGAGGTTCCTCTTTTGTATGTGTAAGTACTCTGATGGAATTAATTGTAGCCATTCCCACCCCAACCCTAGTCGTTTTTTGTTACTTTGTTATTGAGAGGGTCAGTTGAAGCAACCATGTGTTCATATAGGGATATCAGAATCAACCACAAGTGATAATTTGATTAGTTCCAATGCAACTGTATGCCAAGAAATACTAGTATCATGATTTACTTTAGCAAAGAACTTGTTATTATGTTCAAGCTCAAAGACATAATAAAAATCCAACTCCAAATCCCTACTTGGACATCCTTTTCCTGGGACCACTACTGATACTTTATCAGTTTCTGCAACAGGAGAGAAAACCCTGGTTTTGTAGAAATGTAATGCAAGCAGAAAATATTGAGTTATTCATGAAAGAGTAAAGGAAAGGAGGCAGATATTAACCTAGGTACTAAGAAAAAAAATGAGGCTAATTTATTAGCTTCAAAGAATACCTTGCCACTCCCAAATAGCACACTGCTCACCTTGGCCATGCCTCAGGTGTTTGGAGGAGTGGTTTCATTGGATCTTTGAGACTGTATCTCTAAAGATAGAATGTAACTACCACAGACACCTTAGGGTCCCCATGGGGACCTCTTGGGACCGTGACCGTACCTATTAGGAAGGAGGGTCAGACTGGCTGGTACATTATTTCTCATGGAATAAATCAGACAAGGTTTGGAATTTGGAAAATTTCAACAAAACTATTACATTGAAGTCAGTTGTCCTTGCTCCAGTGAAGGACTGTTGCTCATGATGTGCTGTTAACAAAAAAGAATGGAAATTTTATGTCTTCCCCTAGAGCTACCTATGGGCAGAGCTCAGTAAAGATTCAGGTAGGAAAACAAACAAAAAACAAACACAAACACCCAAAAAAGGCCAAAGTGTGTTTTCCAGAATCCCAACACCAGCAGCAGAGCAGAGCTAAGCAAAGAAGGGTCAGTTTGAGGCTGTGAGTCCATAACAGATAAAGAACATGCTGGTCACTTTTTCATTGTTACAAAGGAAGACTGAAATCGGCTGTTTCGAGGAATAATGCCCACAGAAGATTGTAAGATTCAGCCCCAAATTTAGCTGTTCTGAACATTTTTTTGGGAATTAAAGTCTTGGGTCACTTGTAACTTCAGATCAATTAATCAAATGTCTATTTATTACTTATTAGATATCTGAATCCTGTGAGGTACCAGAACTTGGTAAAAAGACTCACAATTTGAAAGCCTTCATTCGACTATATTTCTAACCAACCAAAAGAAATTTCCAATGCCTTAGGCTGACACACAGGATCTCTGATCACTAGTTCTTTTAAATGAAAATATAAATTTATACTTTTTGCAAAAAGCTGACATGTAGCAAAAAATGCTTAAAAAATAAGAGAAAATTTTTGTGATTTCAAGACAAGAATAAATTAGAAATAAGTTTAATTCAACTGTATCTTTAGTAAGGGTTGAGATAGTCAATTATGTGGGAGGCTTCTACTAGTATTACTTTGAATCATAAGATTCTATAGATGCTGCTCTGTGAGGATATAATGAATGCCTAGTGAAGGATAAACTAAGGAAAGAAATTCAATACTTGATTTAAGAGATAGAATTGAAATGTAATTTCAAATATATAACTCAAAGAGCATATTTCTCGAGACTTATGTTTTATGTGAATTAGGATGTTCTATAGTTTATTCAATAGAATTGGAAATATAGAGATAAATTTTGAGGTATCTTTGCAGTTCTATCAGATATTGAAGTGTCTTGGTCTTATTCATTGAAGTGATAGCTGGTTATAATGAAACATAATATTTCATTTAAAAATAATAGTATGGGAGTCTTACCACATCACATTTCTGTTCTGTAAACTTCTGACAGGAGGGACAGTGCCAAACACAAAATGTGCTATATTGAACTCTGTCATTATTGCCATGCGACCTAATGGAGCTGGCAGCTAAAAAGGAACACAAGCTGATTGCTTTTCTTTCCTCTTGCAGCAATTTTTGCTTCAGGGGATTATTACTTACCTTCAGACTGTGCTGAATTCCAAATAGTCTCCTTTCTAAAAATACTACTTGGAAAAGATTCCATTTGCCCTGTCAGACAACAGGAGGCTCTCTTATTTCACCATTTTCAGATTGAAATTACATATTCATATCATATTTTAGATAACTGTTATATTCATCCATATTATTACATGGAAATAAATACCTTTAAATGATCCTTTCTGATAAAGATAAACTTCTTGTATTTTGCTAATTTATTTTATTATCATCTTTGTAGAAGATTTATCCTTAAATATATTAGACCACAATTAACAACTCTCATATGTTATGAATCAAACTACATACATTTATGTTTTATAAATAGTGCCAGAAGCCAGGAAGGAGGAGAAAAATTATCATCGTTCTTGTGTTTAGTTTGTTGACTGTGTATTTACTATATTGGTGTGTATTTACTAAGGGTAATTTTATTTTTTAACCAGAAAATAGCAGAACTATTAAATAATGTGCCAAAAAAAGACTTTTTCTTGCTGCTATTTTTTAATTTGGAGAAAATATTATAACCCTTTAGTTCCAAATATAAAGAATTTTGCAAGTAGTAGAAAAGTCTGAAAAAGCAAGTTAAAATATTATGTAGCTATATCATAAACATTAGTTTATTTGATAATAAGTGAAATTTACATTGAAAGAAAGGGTTTACTAGAAAGCTTATAGTAGCTCCTGGAAGAATGATATAATGTAAAAATAGTGAATCTGAATTATCCTGTTAAATACAAACCTTCCTTTCCTTATCTTCCCAAAGTATTTTGAAATCCACATAACATCTGCTTATTTGATGTGCAATTAAAATGATATTTCTTTGCACAGTGAGCACGATGGTAAGTTACCTAATATCTCTCAGCTTGACCTTCCTCATCTTAGGAAACTGGATCAGTGACCAATCAAATATAATTTCTTTGAGGATTAAATGAATAGCATAGTTGCATTTTCCTTTCATAATGGTCTCAATATATATCAGTTATCTTTTTTTAGACAGTTTAACTCTGTACCCATTACATTGATCTATGGTTCTCAGCTAATATTTCACCTTCATTAATAAAAATAAGTGAGAGAGATCATCAAACATGCCAGCCATTTATCTATAAGCTCTAAGCACTCATGTAGTGCCATTCATATATCAGAAACCTATTTCAAGTTAGGTTTATTTTTAGTTACTGCCACATCGCTGTTCCACCCCTGTACCAGTCAAACATATTCCTACATATTTTAGGGAATCATTGAAAAACAGAAAACAAATGAGATTTATTTCATAAAGTGAAATTGATGATATTCAGTTTCTTGTATTAGTCAAACAGTTCATTTCTTTTCTCATAGCAAAGCATCACATTCGTCAGTTGGGAGAACACAGGGAATTTCAGGCTTATGAAGTCATGAGTGCTCCTAATCAATTTCATTTTATACTTCAATGCTTCATATCCTCAGGACAAGTTAAGTGTGTATTTCGGGAAAAAGATTAAATTATTATCTACATTCTATAAAGAATGTAACATTCAAAATGAAACACAAGTCTGTTGTTTTCAGAGGTAGGCACAAGCATCAAGTTGCCTTCTATCTGCTCTTTAATTCAGGTGTGTATGTGAAATATGTAGGTTAGTGAAAAAAAGACATAACTTTGATTAGTTTTCTGTATGAAATCATCATGCAGATACGCATGTATATTCATCTTTAAATTTGGCATAAAATCACATTATTGTACTTTGTGTCCAAGAAGCCCAGCGCTTAAAAGGCTTTCTGTACTTGATTATAGACATGCCTAAGCATTCAACTCTGCCAATTTCTAATGCACACAAGCGACTCCTGGACCATAATGTAAACACGCAGGTGTGTTTTTGTACTGCTTAAACCCAATCCCAGGGTGAGCTTTAAATGTCCAAAAACACACCATGAAGAACAGTTTTATTTCTTCCATTTTCACTCATATTCAAAAACAGAACGCTTACATCAATATATATTAGCGTACAGAATTTGCAAAGTATCAAAATTGTCATTCTAAAATATAAGCTAATAGTGTAATGTACAAATAATAAAATGATTACATATATATTTAAATAGCATATAATCTCTTTTTAAAGCTTATTTTGAAAACAATTTCTAAATTAAATAAACCATATTTTATCTTCTGACTCATTCAGATAAAATATTAGAATAAACTTATTGTGTTATTTAAATTCACTGAATTTATTTAAAGTTTGGTCATTCTAGTTCAAATTGAATGCTTTAATTTCCCCTCATTCTTTTCTCTTTTAAGATCATTTATAGTTTACAAACAGGTGAGGTGATTATACTTCATTTTGATTATACAAAATTTATTTGATACTTAGAGTGACAAGCCAGAAATTTCGTTCATGGCTCAGAGTAACAAGTCCCACCTCTCCACTCCTGATCCTTACTAGCCCAGTGAGGTTCATCCTTATCTCCAGGGTATAGCCAACATGGAGATCTGGGTCGAAGCCACTTTGCTTCAAAGCTGAAACTAGCATCTTAACATGAATCATGTAGCATATATGGAAGCCGACAGAAAAGTGATTCCTGCTTACCTTCCTGGGTGGCCATTGGTGGGCATCTACTTTGTAATCACAAAGGAAGTCTCTGAGAATGAGGGATAGAAGTGATCTGAGCCAGGAGATGGCAAAGAAATGGATGCCGTTTATACCATTTCTTCTATAACAACCAGATATAGCTGAAAGAAAACTTGAGACCCCTGGACTTAACAATTATATGAGTTAATGCATTTTTTATTTTAACCAATTTCAATTATATTTTCCATCATTTGCAACTGAGTTCTGTTCCATGTAGAGTGAAATAGGAGTTTATGTTCACACTGTGATTTTAAAACATCATGATATTTGTATTGATTATAATTATAAAGTTATATTTGATGTCAAAAGCTAATACTAAAAGAATTCCTATTGTTTTTACTGATAAGTAAATCTTATGATTGTAAGTTGTCATACTTTGGAAATAGTGCTATATTTTTGGACCAGGTTATAATTTACATCTTTTTAGTGAGACCTGGAAATCATGTAGGAGTAGATACAAAAATATTTGTAAAAAGTATTAACTTTTTATAATATAGCTTTGATCTATTCTGTTGTTCTAAGTATGATATCAAAATGACCTGATCTTTTTACTTTCATAAACTGCTGGAGAATAAGTTACCTCATCATTGTTATAAACTCATTTCCTGACTTAGATTGATTTAGTCAGATTGGACTGCTAATAGAGTTTCTCAGAGTTCTGGATGCTGGAAAGCTAAGGTCAGAGTGCCTGCATATTTGGGATCCTCTGAGGGCTCTTTCCAGGTTGCAGATTGTCAAGCTTCTGTGTCCTCACACATTGGAAAATGGTCTAAAAAGCTTTCTAAGATCTCTTTTATAAGGATATCAACCACCCTCATGGTCTAGTCAATCATAAAAGGCTTCATGTCCAAATGCCATCACACTAGGATTAGCATTTTAATGTATGAGTTTGAGGGAGAGTATAGACATTCAGTCCATAGTATGGAAAATGCCAGTTTTAACCAAGGCCAAATCTCATGAAATCTGCAAGTACAAATTTATCCCTCCTCCTCCTCCTCCTCCCTCCTCGTCGTCGTCCTCCCTCCTCCTCCTCCTCCTTCTCCTCCTTGCTCCTCCTCCTCCCTCCTCGTCCTCCTCTTCCTCCTCCTCCTCCTCCTCCTCCTCCTCCATCCTCCTCCTCCTCCTTCCCCCTTCTTCGTCCATCTCCTCCTCCTCTATGGTTTTGATCTAGGGGGGACAGAAACCTCACTAACTGTAGTCAAGTTAGCCTCAACCTAGTAATCTCAGTCATAATAAAACTGAGGTAAGAATCTTATGCAACAGAAGTTTCACTTTCTCAATGATGGGAATTTATGAGGGTTCACCTCTCAGTTCAGATGTAAGATATCACCAAAGGATTCCAGTTTTATGTTGTGACTCACCTTGTTTGAAATTGATTCAGGAGTTTATTTGCTGTGCTGCTCTATAGTTGAAGCTCTATCACCACACATTTTTCCTGCTCTATGTATAGATCTCATTTCCTGTTCTTAAGCATAGGGAACCTAAAGGACCAATTTCTTTTTCTATTGCAGTCACTTATATATTGTACCAAATCTCATTGACTACTAGGACTATGCCTTGTTATTTTTAGTCTCTATTTGGGGGTATGGAACCCATCTCCTGATCACCTGTTTACTTCTAGATAGCAAAATGACCTGAAAATCCTGTTGCTGACTTTGAATAACTTGGAGACATTGTTACTAAGTTGGATTGCTTACACTTTGATGGTGCTTTGGAATACCACTAAATAATGTTAGAACGTAGTTGTTGCTGAAACTCTTGGGCAGTATGCCTCCTCCAGCCAGATGGACCCTACAATCTGTAGGGGATTTTCAATGATGCTGCCTTATTCTGATTAAGTATGATCATTCTTATTCTACTTTTTACTTGATATTTAACCATGTTGTATAAATGTCAGAAGAAACAGCAAATGAGATATTAATGCTAAAAGATTGGTATATACTACTTATTTTATAATAGTCTAAAACATAAGATTTTTGTTATTAAATATGGAATTAATGATGTAATTATAGTAACTTGGTAAGTCCACTCTTTTTTTTTAATATTTTTACTTGTGGATGGACACAAGACCTTTTTATTTATTTCTTTATTTAGTGCTGAGGGTCAAACCCAGTGCCTCACACATGCTAAGCAAGCACTCTAACATGGAGCTGCAACTCCAGCCCTAGGGCACTCTTTACCTAGACAATTTCACAGGTTGTTTTTGTAGTGATATAGCTTGAGGGTTGAAGTATCATTTCCCTTTCTGACAAAGAACAGACTTGATTAATCACTGATATAAAGTGACAAATTTCCCTTACTACAAATCATTAATGCAGCACACTATTTGTGTAGGTATCTATATTGAACCTTGTGTTCCTTATGAGACTTAGGTATCAAGGAACTTATAGAGACAGGCCAAAACTCTGGCAACTGCTGTTACTATGAGTAAAAGAACATCTTTTGTTTCTATCCCAGGAATCTCATGTCTTCTGTGAACTTCTACATAACCACAACAGGCTAATTTTCAAGGAGTATGAAATCATAAAACTTCCATTTTAGATTAGAAAATATAAATACTGGTATTTTGAATTTCTTTTGAAACATAAAACTCCATAAAAAATAGCTGATAATTGCATGAAACTATATTGTGCACAAAACTTAGCTAATAAACAAACATACATGTGCCAGGTGCAGTGGTGTACGTCTGCAATCCCAGTGACTTGAGTTTAAGCAAGACGATTGGAAGTTCAAGGACTGGACAACTTAGAGTAACCCTGTCTCAAAATAAAAGGGCTGCAGATTAGAATACTGTTGGATTCAATCCTTAGTGTCACACATACACACACATTGAAACCATAAATGAGCATGAACTTTTCATCATTCAAATGTTAATGAAATCTCTTAAAAAATTATTCTCAGCAAATTACAAAGAGAACCAATGTTATCCAACTAATAAAAACTTGGTAATATTCAATGACAAATTGTGACTATCAGTTTTTAAGTCATACATTTTAGCTTAAAGCTTGGAGAATTCCATTCTCTTTCATGTGTTTTACAGACAGAAAATACATTTAGGCTGGGTATTTATATATTTATGCCTATCTGATACACTTCTCACCTTGTCAATTAAAATGTGACACAGTGGGCTGGGGTTATGGTGCAGTGGTAGTGTGCTTGCCTAGCACTGTGAGGCACTGAGTTTGATCCTCAGCACCACATAAAAATATATTCTGTCCACTTACAACTAAAAAATATTTTTTAAAAAAGTGACAGTTTTATAAGATCATCAAAATCTAAAGTGATATATAATGCCATAAATTTTATTAACTTGGATAGCTCAAAATCTGCAACGAGCAGAAGAGGTACTATGGAGATCCATGCTTCTTCCAAATGGGGCAGTATGGGCTAAGCATACAGAGCAATTTGACTAAAGAACATGATGCTCAAACAATGGTGGTTAGAGAAAGAAAAGAAACTGATAGTACAGTATTTTCTCTGATCAGCCTCTGGCCAAACTTAGATTTGTCCATGTCTATACAATTTAGACCCTGTCTAAATCTGTCGTCATTTACGTTTATCTGTGTGCACTTATTTGTAAAAATGAAAGATAACATTGAAAACTTTATTCCCTCCCCTTTCTATCCTTCTTTCCATTCTTTCTCTCCTCCCCCTTCTCTCTCCTCATTACTTCCCTCCATCCTTCTTGCTCTTTTGTCCTTCAACTTATCCATGATACAATATTCTTCCTGTTATGCTTTTACCTCTAAATATACTGATTTTCATTATTATACTTACAGGCCTTTTGAATTTCCTAGGAAAGTATTTGAGTTTAAAGTTTAAGAATGTAATTGAAAATGAACAAAATATTCAAGTTTTCTTTAAGACAATGTAGAACCAAGGTCTTTGTTAGCAGAAGTATACAATGATTCTGCATTTAAATGTATAAACCATTTAAGGAAAATAGATATAGAATAAGATTTAATTTGCTTATTTTGTCAAAACAACTGTAGCTTGAATAATTTCAACTTTAATAAATACAAATGGATTTGTTATGTTTTGAGGAAGCTGGAATTAAAGCAGATAAGTGGGAACTATTGCAAAATAGGAAAGTGATATCTATTAATTACAACAGGAAAATTATACTTGATATTTTTTTTTGCTCAGCAATCTTATAGCTAATTTAATAGGGAAATAATTAAATGCATTTAAAAGATTAAATTTTAAATTAAATTTTGCATTTCTTTGCTTGCTCCCAAACATGATACTCTTTTTTTCTTCCACAAGAAACATCCTGATTAACATGACTAGAAATGGATACTATGTATGACATAATGAATTGGCTTTTACAAACCCTATCTAAAGACTGGTAAAGCAATTGGAGAAACTTCAGTACTTATTTCTTGTATTAATGCAGGGGTAAGGCAAAAGTTCACTAGAGCTGTTGACTTATCTGCATATAAAATGTTGAGTGCTATCCAGGAGAGAGTGCTAAATGTTCCACAGCATTGCAAATTTGCATAATGAAGAAGAGAGTGCATTTAATTTACCATTAACTTGTTAAACCTCTCTGTAATATTTTCTCTAATTTATTTTTATATGCATTACAAGGTAATTGAAATCAAAACTGCAATAGGTTAATGGCATAAAAGGAAAAAAGAAAACTATAAACTGAATTTTCCCTTAGAATATTATCATAAAAAGCCAGGATATTAGTCTGTAAGTGTGGAAGGCTATTCATTGAAGCCTGATATTGAACTTCCAGATGGTAGGTAAAACACTTTCTAATCAATTTTTATTTATACCTGCTGTAGATACTGTGCATTAGCAAGCAAAGAATGTAATACTATGGGGCACTATCTTACATTTTGAGTGATGTCCATAATAACTAAAAATCATAAGAGGAAAAATGGGATAAACCAGATAAGTTGGGAAAAAATGTGAACAAATTAATACTATCCAGCATTCCAACTAGGTTGATTTAAAAATAAGAAAACATGTTTGTAATAAGTGTGGAAGTAATTTAGAAATATTAGAATAATAGTATGCATGAGGGATATTTTAACATAATACTCATTATAAACAAAACACAAATTCATCCCTGTAGTTTAGAATAAATGTAACACTGTCCTTACTCTCTGTATGTGACATTAAAAATCATCTTTAAAATATACGCCTCACAGAAAAAGAATTCAAGCAGCAGCTCACAGAGATCAGAAACAAACCCATTCTTTTTATTGGGAAGGTCTTTACTAGATTTTCAAAGTTGAGCAGGCGACAAGTGGGTACAGGCAAAGTAGGGCATATTCAGCTTTATTTATTCCCAAAATTTCTTTGCTATATTTTAAATTCACATTTGAAGAATTATACTTTTAATTTTTGCAGGCCTTATCTGGAAAATGTGCACTTTTTAACAAGTTATTTATTGATAATTAAACTAAGACAATTATTGTCAAAGTCTGCAATGTAAGCTTTTAAATAGAGTCATCTTTTCTTCCATCTTTTTTAAAAATATGTTCAAACACATTTTGTTAATTAAAATTCATTTCTAAAGTTTTATTAATATCCACAATTTTAAGTTATGTACTGTTCTTCCCATGTCAGCCATGACCCCCTCACCCTCTTCCCTGTCCTGTTGCCAGCACTGCCTTTTCATCCACTAGATTTCAACCACCCAAAGAAAACTAAATATTGTACAGAAATGGGTTCTAAGTTGTAGGAACAGTTTAAATAACTACTTAAAAAGTGCCTATTAAGAGAGAACACATATCTGTTCAAAAGCCCCCCGCTAGTCCACACAGTACCTTCGCACAAATTATCGCATATTCCCCCCCTCAATTCCCCGAGCAGATGTAGAACTGTGATTGCAGAAGTCAACCTAGGGCTGAGTAATCCTGTAAGCGAAGAACGTATTGAGATGCACACAGTACTATGCCTGTCTAATCCCCCACAACCCACAATGTGTAATATTAAAAACATACTGGAGTAATTTCTAAGGTGAAATGCATGAAAAAAAATATATATATATATATGCCAAATGGTATAATACAGTAGTTGTAGATATATACTATTTTATTAAACTACATGTAAGTTTTATTTTTAATGTAACTTAAGGTCACCATTCTTAATATGGTAAGTTACAAATACACCTTATTAGAACTGAAAAATATGGAAAAAAGGATAGGGAAAAGAACAATCCTATCCCTAGAGTTATCTATTATTCACATGTCCTTTTGTGCTCTTTTTTCACTTAATACTAAGTAATAGGCATGTCTCATGACATTCAAAATTTAATACATAATTATTTTAATTATACCACTAATTTAATAATTACTAATCATTATACATAATGAGTTTAAATAATTTATATGTGGTAAGTTGAGTATTGTATGTATACATATAGCTGAATTTCAAAACAATGTAAGAACACTGGAGAACAATAAGGTAGCAATACTTTTATTATTACTCTTTGTTATAGTGCATTGCTACTAGGAAGAATATTTTATTGTGAAGTTCAGTATCTAATCTCAAGAATTTTTTAAATTTAATTTTACCTTTATTAAATATTTAATGATATTGTATATTATAATAATATTTATTCTATGTAAAAGCCACAAGTAAAAAAAAAATAGAATCTCAAAGCAAAGACCATAGCTTTTTTTAGCATACCTTTAAAATATGCCACATTTTCTAATCAAAGGAATATTTAGTTTAATTTGATGAATACTAGAAAGGATATCATAAAAGGATATTACTTGATTCAAAGTATTTCTGCATAGAAATCTGCAAAAGCAAATTATTTGAAAAGACCTCTTTTTGAAAGAATTACTTTTATATTTTTACAGCATATCCAAAAATACTAAGTACTTCATCAAAGAAAAAATCAAATCTACTTTCTACTGACTAGCAAACACTCTCCATGGAAGAGCAATTTACAATCCTTTTAGATGTACGTGAATTTTTTAAAACAAGACTCCTTTTAACTTTTCTAGATCTTCTACTAGGACCCAGGTTCAGTAAGTCTTCAAAGAAAATCCTCATTAGCTATTAAAATTGGTATCATTTTCCAACAGAAACTCACAAATGTTTAACCAGATTTTCTCAAACTCAGGTATTTCCAGAAAAGTAGCAAGTACAGTAACCAAATGAAGCCCAATTTACCCACATTCCTGAAGATCTAATAAAAACTAGTGTCAATTAGATTGTAGCAGAGAATGCTACTTTTAGTGAACTTGCTCATGAATTTTAAACTATTGGATTTCCTCATGAAGTATCCAGCCTTTTATAAAGAATTAAACATTGACTTACAGTTATGGTCTTCCACCCCAGCTATAACTGAGACATAACCATTACTCTTCAAAATCACCAAAGAACTTCTCACATGCTATAAGCTGCAGACTGATTTCTGTTTCAAAAGCTTCAGTGAGTGTTTACTCACCAACAACTGCTTTGAGAAAATTCTTCATCCTCTTTATGCAATCCCTCTGGCCCTCTTTATATGTAGGGTCCTGTCATGCACCTGGCAGCCTCAGGTTTAGTAACCACACCAATCACTCTTCTCTAAACATGAATGGAAGCAATATTCAATTTGAGAGTGATTGTCTAAGGATGATACTTATCATTCAATAACTGTACCAAATAACTGGGCATTTCTTTCATGATCCTTCCTCATGACCTCAATATTATGTCTTAGTATTTTACTAAAGAATATGTTATGAAAATACCATATGCTTGAATTTTACTCTAAAATTCAGAAAAAAAAATCAACATTCCTTATATCATGTCTTGCTAATGGCATTATTGGTTACTCTGATTAATACTCCTGGTAAACAATTCTGTTCAGGTAACAAGATCATGAAAAAAAGTGCTTATTTCAATGAGCTGTTATACCTCTTTCAGAAAGTCAACATATTCTGTTTCTTTGACTTGTTATTCTCTATGACCATGATTATTGGGATACTCAAATGAATTTCATATTTTGTTTACTGCTTTCTGTAGCAATCACATCCCTTTGATTGCTTTTAATTGTGTGCTATTGTCTTTACCTCTACTGTATGTCTCTCGTTTATCTGTTCTCTTTGTAAGCTAAATCAAATTCCATTTGTATTAAATGTTTTCTCCCACATCTCCTCTTCTGTTTTCTCTATTGCTTTATACAAAATTAAAAGTGGAGAAGAGTAAAATCTCATATATTAGCTGCAGTCCCTTGACATAATAAAATATCAACAGTGTCTTTATATGGAAAAACTTTACTAGACTGAAACCATAATAAGATAATGCTTAAGAATGCTTATGACTCTTATTTTGAGGAAGCAAGCCACTCTTGTTTAATCACAGGACACTAAACTGAACCAACTAGAATATCAGCTAAAAGGAGGACATTGGGATATTTATGCTTCCTTTGTGATAAAATGATAGAATCAGACTTAATGAACTTGTGTTAGGATTATGTAAACACTGTGTTTCTTTGGCAATTTTTGACAATACATAATGCATTTAATTTTCCCCCAAGTTAAAAAAAAAATGGTAAGTGCGACATTTCTTCACATTTTGCTATAGTTTGGATCTGAAATGTCCCCTAAAGGACTATGTACTAAAAGCTTAGCCCCCAGTCTATGATACTATTGGGAGGTGGCAGACGTTTAAAAGATGGGGCCTAGTGAAAGGAAATTAGGCCATTAGAATTTCTTTTAAGTTTACATTGAGAAATCAGCCCTTCTCCTTTTGCTTTGGTATTATAAGAAAAGCAGCTTTGCTTTACTCTGTGATCTCACCATGATATTTTGTGCCACCACATGCCCAAAGCAACAAGGCCAATTAACTATAGACTGAAAGCTCTAGAACTGAGGAAAAATAAACATTTTCCTTTATTAAGTTGGTTTCCTTGGGTATTTTTGTTAGTGATAGGGTGATGGAATACTTATTAGCATTTTTATTATAATCTTAAAATTTTACATAAATTAAAATTGAATATTCATTGATTTCATTAGTTATGAAATTTTGCCAGACATACCAGGTCTTCTAGTTATGTAGACCATGCTTAAATGCATCTAAGGAATGGTCAGTGGTTTCTACAACTTGGATTCCACAGTCAGCATTCAGGAACTGAACTGTAAGAATTTTGGATCATGTTTCCCATAAGGATAGCATAACATTTCCTGAAAAATATATAGTTCATTAGCCACAAATAGGTAATACAGAGCTCTAATTATAGAGGAAACAAAAGATAAAAAAATGAAAAAAACTATTTAATGGTGAATAGTCATATCAAAAATTTCAAAGATTAAAATCAAAATGGAAGGACGAGTCAAATAGATACTGTATACTAAGCTAAAAAAGAAAATGAAATTATCAAAATGAGAATGAATCTTGTAAGCAAAACCAGAAGTAAATTTACCACGAACTATTTGCTACTCACTACTACTATTCATGTTGGAGTCCAGGTAATGGAACGGGGAAAAGGGAGAAAATTCAGTGTCCCAGATGAAAACAGGAAAGAGAATTTCAAAAGAGTGAGTGAGTCCACATGTCTCATATCACAGATATGGTAGGAGAACAGGGAACAAGTATATATGTGTGCTCATGTGTGCACGCACACATCCACAAACAAATGGCATTTTCCTTATGAGTTTCTAAGTGTATCTAAAATGCTATTAAAATAGAAGAGTTCAAAGCCAGTCTCAGCAAATTAGTGAGGTCCTAAGCAATTTAGCAAGACTGTTTCTAGATGAAATATAAAAAAGGTCTATTGTTTCTCCAAATGAATTTCATGATTGCTTTTTCTAGTTCTATGAAGAATGTCATTGGAATTTTAACAGGAATTTCATTAAATCTGTAAAACAGTTTTGGTAGTATGGCCATTTTGACAATATTAATTCTACCTATCCAAGAGCATGAGAGATCTTTCCATCTTCTAAGGTCTTACTCAGTTTCTTTCTTTAGTATTCTATAGTTTTCATTGTAGAGGTCTTTAATCTCTGGCAAATGGATGGAACTGGTGAATATCTTGCTAAGTGAAATAAACCAAACCCTAAAAACCAAAGGCTTAATATTTGCTTTGATAAGTGAATTCTGATCCATAATGGGGAAAGATTAAAGGGACTTTGGATTGTGCAGAAGGGAGTGAGGGGAGGGGAGAGGTAAGGTGTGTGGGGATGGGAAGAATGAGATGGACATTTTTACCCTATATACATGTATGATTACACTACCAGTGTGACTCTGCATGTTCAGCCAGAGGAAGAAATTATGTTCCATTCATGTACAATGTGTCTAAATGCAGCATGTATAACTAATTAGAAACTTTAAAAAATAAAAGTCTGAATTTGAGGTTCAGTGGTTAAGTACCCCTAGGTTCAATCCTCAGTACCAAAAAAAAGTCAAGTCAGATCTCAAGGTATTATGTAATGTACATGAGGAGAAAGGTTATTGAACTATGTACATTTGAAAAATACAATGGTAAAATATTAGCCAAAGAGGAAGTTAAGAAGTTAAGAAGTGTCTAGAGAAGTTGTTAGATTTTTTTTTGAGGGGGGCACATACCAAGGATGGAACTCAGGGGCACTTGGCCACTGAGCCACATCCTCAGTCCTATTTCTTATTTTATTTAGAAACATCTCACTGAGTTGCTTAGCACCTCGCTTTTGCTGAGGCTAGCTTTGAACTCACAATCTTCCTGTCTCAGCCTCCTGAGCTGCTGGGATTACAGGTGTGCACCACCACACCCAGCTAAGTGGTGAAGTTTTATGAGATAATTATTGCTGAAAGAAAAGAGATGAGAATTTATGAATATAAATGAGAATTTATGCATAAAAGAAAATGTCAATTGGAGAAAGTTAAGAATATATAAGACAAATGGCAGATAGATGCTAGGTTATTTTTACTCTTGTGAGGTTGATCCCAGAGAAAATCATGTGTCTTTTAGTCCTATCAACAGGCATTGGAAACAGTGGAAAATGTTTATGGGTAAAACAAATACATTCAAAGTGAGAAGATAGAATGGAAGGGGTAATTATGTTTACTATGTCAGGGATAAAGGAAGCAGCAGGCTAGAATGTAGATAACATGGTGGCAATGTCACACAGCTAAGTAGCCAATGATAATCTGTCATCAAGTGACTTGGGTTCTAGCAACCACATTGTATAAAACTGCGAGGCCAGAAACCTGTGAAATTTCCTATGGTAGGGTGAGCAGCCATAGTATGTCTGTGGGAAAACTTTAGTATTAGTGATAGTAACTAACATGTATTTAGCCTACTGTGTGTCAAGCATTCTAGTGTACTGCATGAGTTTGTCAAATGCCCAAAAGAAGAGTATTACATTTCCACTTTACAGTGGCACAGTTTAAGAGCATTAACTGAGATTATTTCACAGGTAGGTAGTGGTAGAGTTAGGATTCAAATCTGGAGAGTCTGTCTCTGGAACTCACATCCCTAGCCATTTCTGATAAAATGAGATTTCAAATAACAGAGTTTAAATAATCTGGGGAAGCTCTTGAAAGAAAGCTGCTGCTTCCTCTGAAAGGCATTTTCTATCTCTTAGAGAACAAACCACAGTTCAACAGTAAGGCTCTAGCAGTTCAGAACAGGTCCTATGAATTCTGTAATTGATGGCACTTGTTCCTTTGGGTGTTTGTGTTCCCATCTCTCATTGTTCTACCATGTGGTAATTTTGATGAAGGATTTACAAATTTTGCTCCCAGAAACAAGTTTCCCAAGAATTTTATGAATGTATAAAATTAACTGAAGAAGATGGTATACAGAGGGAAGTGGCCTGCATGACCATAGCATTAAAACTTTTTCCATTCAACTGGCTTTATCCCCATGATTTCTAGTTTATCCTCTTTCATTTCCTCTCTGGAAGAACAAAGTTTCTTCTTCTTGGGCAGAATGTTTCTTTTATAACCCTAATGTAGGAAAGGCCTTACATTCTACATCAGACAGTGACCATCCTGACAGAAATAGAGCAAGTAGCATTTTCTCTTTTTTATTTTGCTTGTTTTGCAGCTTTTCTCATAGGCTTTTTCTACAGTATTCAATAGTCACTCTTTTCTTCCTATATTTGCATGTAAAGGTACTAAGAACCTATGTGAGGCCTTTCCTACATTAGGGTTATAAAAGAAACATTCTGCCCAAGAAGAAGAAACTTCAATATTTAACCTATAGAATATGACAGAATTCATTCTAAATCCAACTGGCTCATCCTCTGAAACTGACAGTTATTTTGAAGTTTAAAATATTCATTTCATAGTGGATCTTTGAGAAATTGTGGTGTGTATCTGGATCTGGATTAGGGCTTCCTGTTGACTTAGGAAGATATTTTTTGTAGTACACAATCCTTAATGAGATTAAAGAAGTTTTCAAGGAAAAAGAACCTCACAGTAAATGCAGAGTGAGATATTTACTTTGAGTTTAGAGTGACATTAATTCTACCTCAAAATGTGTCCTCTAAGAATACAGACAAAATTACCATATAAGGAAATATAATTAGAGGTGTGTTGGAAAGAAGAGGAAAAAAGAGAATAAAGAAGGATGCTTAGATAAAGTCACAAGACATGTATTTTAATTTTACTTCTATTTTCAATTGAGAAGAGAGACTTCGGACAATTGGTTCAGCTTCTCTGGATGTCTCTTTACCAAATGAAAGTTTGAGAATGCTTAATTTTCTTTAAAATCTAAATCCTATGATATTAAGAGATTTTACAATGTTATAATCAAATACATTCCTGATTTTGGACATTGTTTTCCACTTTAATGGGACTTACATTTCCACACCTGTTTAAGATACCTTTGTAAAATAAATTTCATCAAGATTTGTACCCTTCTAATATTGACATCTAATATTGGACAGGTTATACTTCCTGAACCTCCCCTCCCGCCACTAAGTAGTAACAGTGTACAAGTCACCAAGCTTTTTTGATTGTGCAAACTAAGCATAAGGGAATTTAGTGTGAGATCTAATGGCATGTTTCCACCAACTTTTCATCACTATGACCAACAGATCTAACAAGAACAACTTAGAAGAGGAAAAGTTTATTTTGGCTCTCAGTTTGAGGTTGCCGTCCTTGATTGTGCAAGTCCATAGCTCTGGGCCAGTGTAAAGCAGAACATCATGAGGGAAGAGTGTGTGGTGGAAATCTCCATCCTTGACAGCCAAGAAGGAGAGAAAGAGCAAAGATCCAAGGACAAAATATAAACTCCAAAGTCAACCCCCAGTGACCTCCTTCCCCCAGCCCCACCCTATTTGCCTACAGATACCACCCAGTTAATCTCAATCAGTAGATTAATCTACTGATTAGGTTAAAGCTCTCATAATCTAATTCACCTCAACATTCTTGCATTGTGTCTCACATGAGCTTTTGGGGACACCTCATATATAAACCATAACATACCAATTACTACCACCACACCATTACTATTACTATTACTTCAACTGATCCACAGTCCAGTATTAAACCTTCACTTTGCCTCTTATGGGTAGTGTGACATCCAAGAATCGAAAGTATGAAATTGTGGAGAATCTCAAAGACTTGCTTTCCTTGACCACTATGAAAAAAAAAAGTTTCAAAAAGTTGCTCAAGAAAAGGAATATATGAAGACTATGGATTTTGTTTCCATCACTTTGTAGCTGTGCTTACTCCAATAAATCAGTGACTTAAATTCTTTTCTAAATAAAATCCTTAGTTTGATCATGAGTCAATAAAGAAGACACTTGCTCTCTGATTTTGTGGTAATCTGATCACTAACATTTACTAGGTGCTTTGAAAAGGGTAAATCACTAAATGAACAATGCCTAATAGTTGTTGAACTAAATTCTTACCATGGTCTTATGTGAAATGCTCTACATTTGTTAAGTCATCAGACTGAGACTATAACTATTCTTAGTTTATCACTGGAGACCCTGAAGTACAGAAAAGTTAGGAACTTCCAGAATCTAGGCAGCATGTGAGTGGCAGAATGATGGACCAATAAGACACAAACTCACCTCTCAGAGGAAGGAACCTATAAAACCTTGTGTAGCTCCCATAGAAGCACTGGAGAGCAAAGAGTATGTTCAGTGCCTGGGGAAGCTATGGGTGGGGATGTGCATCAGGCTTGTGGTGAAACATCTGGGTGCAGCCCTGTGTGGTTGTATATTCCTTTTCTCTCTGAGGCATTTGATGTATCAGGAAAATGTAGTTTTGCCTCTAATCAGGTCTTTGAACTGCACCCCAAGCCTAAAATCAAGAGTCAACCTTTGGGAGCTCAGAGGTTTGGCAAGGACTTTTTAGTATTTTGGTTTTAGACAAAGAAAATGGCTTGGCCCTTGATAATGCTGTTTCTTTTAAAAAATGCATACTATATTGCTGCTTTCATTCCATTGTTCATTCCACAAAACAAGAAAGAAGGTAAAGTATGATTAATCTGCCTTAGGCACAACCCAGGTTCCCAGTGCTTATTCACTTCATTTCTGGGCATGAAGGTGCCTTTAGTGAGCATTGGATTTAATTAGATGCATGCAATCATTGCAGTCAGGTGATTCCTAAATTTGGGGAATACAAAAAAATACAAAAACACACACGTAAAATCTGATGGTGAAAATGTAGGTGACAGTTTCAGTTCAAGACTGCAGGTATAGCTCAGAAGTAGTGTTTTTAGCATGCTCAAGGCTCTGAGTTCCATCTCTAGCATCTAAAAAAAAGCCCCATCCCAAGGCTGTGTCCATCTATCCATCCAGGTGGCTTATAAAGACTTGAGGAAAACACTAACTTATCTATTTGTCATCTGTATTAAGTATATATATTAAAATATGTGACCCTAACCATCCCCATGAAGAAAGAATCAGAAGACTGAGGACTTGAATATTTATTTTACACAAATTATTCTAGAGATTCGAAGGAAACAAATCTCATCTCAGTAGATTTGAGAGGGTAATCTGGTAAACAAGTAACTACAAAATCTAGACAGTTGCTAGCTCATAGGAGCCCAACATTTTGAGACCCAGATAAATTGGAGAGCTGCTACTGGAGAGTTGGTTACCAAAGGTGGAACCAAGAATACCTCAAAACAGGCCAAGGTGGATAATACAATAGGCCATGTTCTCATTTCACGTATATGAAAACCAGAAAAGAGGTTTTCACAAAAAATATAGAGAATGTTCTGTATCAAAAATTCTAAATCAATAGGGTCAGGGCCAAAATGTAGATGTAGAACATTTGGGTAAGATCCAAAGCAGAGGACCACAATAAGACTTCTGTTGTGGTTGTATACACTTCTTCAGCAGCTCAATTCATGGGTGACTGTCTTATATGCAAGTTTTCTCCCCATTTTTGTCCTCTCACTAATATACTTTCCAAGCATTGGCAGAGTACAGTGTTCTTACAGGTTTAGTGGGGTATAGCATGTAAACTTCTCAGGCTATTCCTGTGGTCTTGATGGATATAAAAACAGTGTTCACTGGAGAAAATGAGGAAATTATCTATCAAAATAAATAGACAAGGCTTAGAATGGTGTCTTTAATTAAAATTTCTGGATGTCCTGGATCATATTGAGCAGTGTCATTGTGTTTATCTTTTTTAAAAAAAATTTATATTTGTCTTATATATTTTCAGCTTTGAGGTATAAACAATAAAATTTGTACATATTCAAGATTTACAATGTGATGATTTAACATACATATACATTATGTAATAATTATCCAAAAAATAAATATATCCATCACTGTGCATGAGTGTGTATGTATGTCAGTATGTGCATATAGTAAGGATATTTAAAATCTACTCTCTTAGCAAACTCCAAGTAAACAATTACGTTATAAGCAAAATTTTATAATTGGCTGACTAGCAATGAAAGAAGCTGGTCTTTAAAACTCTGCTAACACCTTGTATTCAAGATATACCCTGGTAATAGGCATGAAATGTGGAGAATGAGCCTTGAACTGAAGTGTTCGATCTTCAAGGTATCAGAAATAGCCAATGAAACTGCAGAAATGATATTAGTTTAAATAAAGATTTTCTAGTTGAAGGCTGTTATGGTTTATACATGAGATGTCCTCTAAAAGTTCATGTGTGAGACAATGTAAGAAAGCTTAGGGGCAAGATGATTGGATCATGATAATCTTAACCTAAATAGGTAGCATGTGGCTGGAGGAGGTGGGTCATTGGGGGTTGACTTTGGAGTATATTTGTCTATAATGTCTCTGTCTCTCTCTCTCTCGGTGCCATATCCTGAGCTGCTTTCCTCCACTACACTCTTCACCATGGTGTTCTGCCTCACCTTGGGCCCCAAAGAGTAGAGTCGGCTATCTATGGCCTGAGGCCTCTGAAACTGTGAGCTCCCAAATCAACCTTTTCTTCTCAAATTGCAAATTGCTTTCATCAGGTCTTTCGGTGACAGCAGCAAAAAGCTGGCTTAAAAACAAACAAAAAAGGCATTACCTAGTCACATGAGCAGAGGAGCTTGTCAGCACTCTTGTCCAGTTTGGGTGACAGACGTGATTTAGTAAAACTCTACTGGTAGTATTTTTTGATGAAATTCTCTGGTTTGATTTCCAGAAACTATGGAAGTGGTTGATGGACTTTAAAACACTGGTCTAGATTTAGAAATAAAGTTGATTCTCATATTTCTCCTTAATAGGTCTAACTGAAGTTCAAGCTTTAATTTTTTAGCAGGAGTTGAAATCATTTGCAAGATAATATTGACCCCACTGAGAGATAATAAAATCAAACTAGAAAACAATGTTATGCAGATTTTTCAAAAGGCATAACAGAATCATTTACCAATGGAAGACAGTATGTTGTTCACACTATATTTTCAAATTAAGTCCAAAGCCGCCTCCAGTTTTTTATCTACTACTTAAATGGAGAATGCATGCTCAACTGACTTTAGGTAATGCAAATTGTCCAAAATTAAATGATTCACTATGAATTTTAGTTACTCAATTGTATACATTGGGATGTTTTAAATTGATTTGTTGACTAATTTAAGACAAAGTATTTCTTTATTGAAAAAAACTGTTTAATGAACTTGAAAAAGGTGTTGATGTTCCCGATGCTGTGTACCTGGTAAAGAAATCTGTGGGAGTATTACAAAAACTCAAATAAGGAAACACACACTTTGCTACCTGAATTTGGGCTAAGGGAACATGTGAGAAATCAATTTTGCTTGTATAATTTTATTTTATCTTGTTTCTGATTTGATATATATATTTGACATTTTGTAATTTGACTTTTTTTTCTATTTATAACAAATTTGTACAGAATTTTTGAAAAACAAAATATGTATTGTTTTTCCCTTCCATACTTGATTATTTGTAAACTTTGGGGAAGAAATAATTGCTTTTTAGAAAATTGATAGGTTGATACAAATTCCATTCTGAATCACCCAAGGCAATTCAGTTCATAGAAAAAAAGCCTGCTCCATCTTTTATTTGACAAATAGGCAACTCAGCTCTCAAACCTTACACACCTTTGGTGTTCAAGTAATCAAAGTTCAATTCCTTTCAGATCCTTGTTTTGATAGATTTTTCATTGTGTATTTTGATTAAATGTCTGGGTGATTGATTGATGGGCCTTTTCTCATTGGACTGAATTGATTGTGAAGTTTCTGCAGTAGAACCACCCTGTTGGTAATTTTGTGAATGGATTTAGCTTTTAGTTCCTTTTATACAGTTTATAGAAGATTAGAAATCACTTTGGCATTGGGATTTCAAGGCCTTGCTCCAGTTTCATCTTTTTCAATAATAGTTTTACTTAAGATGTATATTTTATATCAGGTTGAAAATTCAGTTTTATGATAATTTCAAAGTGCATTACTATTTTGAACAGGTCAAACAATTATTTAAATATAAGAATAAATATTTTATTCATGAAAATTTAATAACTAATCACTTAATTACTTTAACGATAAATAATTTGTAAAACATTAATGATAAATAAAACTTTAATGATAAATAAATTGATAACAACCACCAAATAAATTACCAGTTCTTTGTAGACAACAAAAGAATGCAAAATTGCAAGAATTCTAAGGTTGACTGTTCAGTTGCAATTTTCCTGGATTATGAAGCAGTTCTGCTGAGACTAAATCTTGGTTCTCTGGCTTCATAAATGAATGACCTTGGACAATTCACAAAACCTCTGTCTCAGTTTTATCATTTGTAGAATGGAAATGGTAATTGTTCCTACATCATATTGATATAGAGTGAAATGAACAATTAAGTGACAAGAACATAAAACTACTATCCAATAAATCTTAGAGGAGAGGGAGAATATTTCTTCATAATAATAGAAATATTCAAGTTTAAAATTATACAGTAACTGCATAAGACTCAAGGTATTTCATACAATATTCACTCAATACAAAGGAATTGACCTTTCTCCATTCCCAGGCTAAGGATATGACAAAATATTCTTAAAAACCCTCTTGAAGGAAAAATATGAGGAGTTGTGGAATTTACAAATAAGAATATTACTAGAGGAGGTATAGAGGTATAATTCTGATTAACAGAATCAGCTTAGGATCCACAACAAAATAATCCCATGTGAAAGTAGCTACTCTGTGTTCAGGTTTCATGGGTCCTTTGAGATATCATTACAAAAATACAAACCAAAAATCTATGGATTGAATTTTAATGACATTAGGGGAAAAAATAAAAGAGGTTTAGAGTAACTTAATCTTCCAAGCATCAACTTCAGGACACCCAAGGAATTTTCCTGCCTGTCTTATAGGAAGGTCTGCTTATTTATTTGGGAATTTGTATGTTTTTACTATTCCTTGGAACCTTCATATGTGTAAACTAAAAACTTTGAGAATTGGCTATAATGGTTTTTGAATAAATGATTGTTTTTATTGTATTCACTGGAATAAAATGTTAACACATTTTAACAACAGTAGAATATGTAAACACTAGAGCATGTGTTTTTTGTTGATTCCATTCAATTTTTTTTCCACAAGTAACGCTGGATCTTCCATTCTTGGTTTCCTGTCCATTGCTGTTATCATCCACCATAATGCATCCTCTTTTAGAAGTGGATAACCACTGTTATCCATTGGTTCTTAAACTTAAGTATTCCTGCACATTGTTCTCCCCCCACACCCCCAGAGTTTCTAATTCTGCCACTTTGAGTGGTGCCTGAAATTGAACAAATTCAAAACTGCAAGGTGATGCTAATGATGCAGGTTCTTGAATAATACTAATGGCTGTTCTGTGAATGGAAAACCTACAACCAATATCACTCTTTAATGTTATTCACGGGAATGAAAAATGTAACTTCTTTTGCAAAATAGTATAACTTTGATTTTTCTCCCTGAGAATGTACTCATGTAAAAAGAAATTTTGTAACAGAACTAATTTGGGGCTATAAGTTTTAGGTCAGAGTGAATAACAAATAGACATGAGGTTAAAGGTATGATTCTATAAACTGGACATACTGTGTTCATGCACTCGTGTGTTCTTTTAAAAAGCAATTTATCTGCAGCTCTGTGGGTAAATCAATTAGATAAGCTATATTCCTCAAACCACCTGTTATCTGCAGGAGAGCACAGGTACCATGATGAAGGATGTTATTGTGACCTTCACACAGTCCCTTTTCCAGAACATGAGGAGATAGGATAATTAAAAGCAAAGTCTCCTAACCATCAAATTGATAAAAACAAGTTCCAGTTAGAACTGACCAAAGTGACCCAGAGTGGCCTTGGATCTTTAGCATATCATTATAATACTAAAATCTCATCCCTTTGGGGTAAGATCATGCAGAGTGGAGACTTGGAAGTCTGAGGCAGTCTTGCTGTCAGTGAAAAGTCAAGAGGTGAACCTCATGGGGCTATCTAGAAAATTTCCTATGTCACCACTCCACTACACAAATAAAATTGGAAGGCAGGAGAAGCACACCATCCCTCTCTTCTCTGAGAGGACCCACTCTTTTCCTTAAAAGTGCTCCCTTTTTTTCCATTTCCTATCCCTTCTAATGAACTCATGCCTGCTACTCTGAGCAATCTGTATGAAGTCTTTTCAACATAACCACACATACACACACACAAAAAGTAACAGGACATCTAAAGCTGCTTCAGCTCAGGAAATGGCCTTGCTTTGCAACAAGAAAAACTCACAATTTCTTTAGTGCTTAGTAGACTTATTTGTTTTTGCAGATTGTGTCCTTTAATATGTCATCCACTCTGCTGGCTTTAGCAATGTAGCTTAGAGAGATGGTTATCCACCTCTTATAGTTACAATTGATAGGGGACCAATAATTAAATGAACTTATAACAACAAACACAGCAAGCCACTAAATATTGCAATTAATGTTTTAAATGATCTTGAAAATCAAAATAGTCTTCATTCCTAAATGAGGCCAAGTCCAATGTCTCAGCATGTTTTCTCAACAAAATTCAATCCAAGTGACTTAGAAAAAAATCTATTTTTAATCAAGCTAAAAACATGAAGTTGTTACATCTCAAATTTCAGGAACACCACAAATGCTTCATTAGCTTACCTTACTATCCCTTGATTATTTAGGCAACATGAACCATTTACCACCTCTTAGGGTGATAATGATTTTAACTGAAGTCATTGACTAATAAGAATATAAACAACAGGGAGGACTTGTTTCTCATTGTCTTTCCTAGAATTATTTGTTGGTTTAGCCAAATAACAATAAAACTCACAATATATGATGAGCATGTTAAAATATATATACATATACTTCAATAGCAAGTAAATTTAAATCCCTTGCAATATTTTGTATATAATATTTAATTGGAGCAAAGTTAAACTTTGAGTTAACTTTTTTAATTTTTAAAGTGGGGATTGAACCCAGAGGCACTTTACCACTAACCTACATCCCCAGCCCTTTTTATTTTTTGATGTGGTTTCACTAAATTTCTCAGGGCCTCAGTAAGCTTCTGGGGCTGGTGTGGAACTTGCGATCCTTCTATCTTGTCCTGTCCTTTTGCTGGGATTACTGGTATGCACCACTGTGCCCCACTGAGTTAACATTTTATAAATGATGCAGAGAAGAATGAAAGAGCACGTGGATATGTATAGCTCTGTGCCCTTAAGTGTATTAAGTTCTTAGGAATAAATTTAATGTGAAGTGAAATGAATAAGTTGTACATGAATAAGTACAAAAATGAGGGAAAGACAAAAATAAACTAAGTTTTGGAACGGTGAGATATGGCATGTCTATGACTAAAAATAATTTCAATTTAAACACATTAATCTCACTATCAAGTTGTATGTTCAATTAAATCTTATTCAAAGCCCCAACAGAAACTTTACAGACCTTAACATGCTGATATTCAGTGGGGAACGGTGGTGTATGCCTGTAATGTCAGCAACTCTGGAGGTTGAGGCAAGAGGACTGCAAGTTTGAGATTAACCTTGGCAATTTAGCAAAATGTTTTCTCAAAGTTTATAAAAGGGCTGGGGCTGTAGCTCAGAGGTTGAGTACCCCTGGATTCAATTTCCAGTACCCTAAAATAGAAAAAAAAAATCATGATTTTCATAAGAAGAAAACTGGCAAGAAAAATTAAAGCCACTTGGAAAAAAAGAGTGAAAATACACTTGTTCATGAGTAAAAATTACTAAAGATTATAACTGAAGTGCTGTATTGTGCAAAAAAATGGTGGTAGTGATGAAAATTAATAGAACAATATAGAATCCGTTTTCATTATACAGCAAAAATAATAAAGTTTTAATTTCTAATCAGAGCAAGGTACAGGTCACTCTTTTTTTTTGATAACTTGCCAGTTATTTAAATAAAATAAATACATGTGTGCTTCATACAGTACACAAATTCCAGAATGATTAAAGTATATTCATACATAATGGATGAAAAGTGTTACAAACCAGCACAAGAAAATACTATGTCATGTCATCATATCATATTGCATGAATGTCCATTTTGTTGTTTCTGGGTCTCTTTTTCTGAGACTTAAATCTTAAATATTCATAGCACTTGCTTTTGTTCTTTAATGCCTGAAAAGGATGCAGCTCAATAATAATCCAGTCCAGGGAGACAAAACAGAATCTCCACAGCCTCCCCCGAGATGTTCTCAAGCACCAGAATCAAACACCATAAAAAGAGAAACGTGAGGAGTCTTGGAATTCAGCTTCATGGAAGATTTCTAGCAAGTTCCTGGCCATAAAACCCAAGATAGATTTTACAAAAACAGGAAACCAAAATAATCCATGTCCCTGGGTGTAGTTGCACAGCGCCCATCATTTCAGCTGCTCAGGTAGAAAAATTGCTTGAGCCCACAATTCAAAGGCATCCTGGCAGTAAGTTTGCTTCTCAAAAAACAAGTAAATAAAAATCCATGACACTTGAGAAGGTAGTATAGATACCCTTTTGCATTCACTGAGGAGGTGGCAGAGATTAGAATTTTCTCCAAAGTCAATGAAAAGGGGAAATTTTCTCAACTATGTTATACAGAAATATGGGGGCATTAACAGATCTAGCTACACAGAACATCAACCAAAGCTTTGTTTTTTTTCTCTGCTGTTTTGATGAGAATTGTAAAAAAAAAAGTTTAAAGCAATGTGCTAGTCCCCTCCACCCTATTCCTCTATAACAAGAAAGTCATGGTCAGAAGAATACAGGCTGATGCATTGCAACCAGTGGAATAAAGACAGTAATTCCACCTTACCTGGTTTGACCTTCCACAGTTACCATGGTCCATTAAAAATTCCAGACAGAACAAACCTTAAATTTTAAATCGAATGTTGTTCTGAATAGTGAGATAAAATTTTTTCCTGCTCATTACTGGCAGTTTGGATACATCAACCCAAACACAAAGTGCTTTGTTTAAGTGAAGAGGTGAAAGTTCTTGACTTTATTGAGGAAACAAAAAAATATCATATACTGAGATTGCTAAAATTTCCAGCATGTTAATCTCTCATTGTGTCTAATTGAGAAATTAAATTTTATTATTGGTATGTATGGGATAACAGATATATGAGATTTAGTACTCTAGAGTTTCAGTCATCCACTCAGGGTCTTGTAACACATCCCTGTGGATAAGGGTGGGGGACAATTTTCCATGTAAGCAAAAATAGCACTGAGTGGGTGCCAACGCAAAGCTGCCCATGTTGAATGTCTGGTGAATTTGCCTGGCCTTGTGCTCCCACGCCCCAGCTTTCTACCCTTGGGAAATCCTCCACTCTGCTTTGCTGCTCCAGATCACATTTTTAGAGAGCAGTTGCCTTAAACTATGTATGTTCTCACATTCTCTGCCCGCCCTTCCCTGCCTAATAGCTGAAAGTCCAGAATGCACAGGACTGGAAAGCTTTCCCCTTACCTCTGTGATCTCATTTTCATTGTTCAGTTACTGTTTCAACATGTTATATTCTTTTTTATTTATTTTTAATGTTTACATTAAACTCTACTTTATCATCAACTGTTTGTAATACTATGCAATATTGGTTTTTCATAAATATATGTGGTATGACCAGAGAAGCATACTTTGGCGTTTTTTTTTTAAGTGTAAATAGCTTTATCCTTTCCGTTCAACATCTTCTGTTACTATTGTTAATTACCATTAATCATCTAAAATGTTTATCACAAAATGAATCTTTATAATTTTAATTATGTGTCTGTCTTATCCCATGTTTTGCCTCCACCTCTATGATCAACAGCTGTTCCAGCAGTGTGGTTTCATTTTACACTCATAAGCATAGTGCTGAACGTAGCAATCATCAATAATGGCACCTATCTCACTTTGAGTCATCTGCAAATCTACTCACCAGTAGTCAAGTCTGAACTGTACTTAACATCTGCCACTTCCTCCCAATCATTCTTCTCTTCACTCACCTTTATTGGCACTGGTTTTCTTGATGGTCCCTGAGCGCAGGGAACTCGTTCCCCTTTCAGTGTCTTATCTCCTTATTTCCTCCACAGAACTCCGCACATATTTTATGTTCAGAACTTTCAGGACTCCTTTGAAATGTTACTTCCTCCAAAAAAGAGTTTCCTGGCAACTTTGCAGAAAATAATCTTATGCATTTACTTCTCTACCATGTCTTTCTCTTCATTGTTCTCACAGAATTGATCTCTACATGGAGATTATTTATGTGTTTATGTATTTTAGTCTTTTACCTACCTTACTAGGACAAGCTCTGAAAGGGCAGGTAATTTGTTTTGGTAAATCTATTTGTTTCTATTATGGCATCTGGCAGGTAGAAGATGAATAAATATTCTTTATGTCTGTATAACCATATACATTGCTTATTGGATAAGCACCTAGATTAATTTGGACCTAGATTCATGCTATATGCTAGGTGAATGACTCCAGGTGGTTTTCTTTCTAAGATTCAATCATATCATTTACCAATAAACTTAAAAACTTATTTTAGATAGCAAGTCAATATTTAATTTAGTGTAGAGTATATGCAACTGTCTTTCTTTGATATTATCTCTGATCATCCTTACTAAATCATAAGCTCTAGGAGGGCAGTTACCATGATTTTCATGATCATTTGATGCTTTTGGTGCCTGATCTATATTAGTAGGTTAATAAATATTTGCTGAATGAATGAAAATGCATAATGAATGATTAAATCAAATTATATATGTATATATCAATGAGTATACATATATTTGTCTCTTAGTATTGTATACAGACACAATATAAAGAGTATACATATCATATACTACATAGTATAAATATATATAATAATGCCACTGGTAATGATATTTTGATATGTGTTGACATTAATGTTAATCCACCATATTTTACAAGGTAATCATAAGTATTTTATTCTTTTAGTTCTCTTCATTGATGAGCTAATATTTATTTACCTCTCAGGTAAAATAAACATGAAACTTTAGAACTGAAAATTTCAGTAGCTTTTGAGTCATATTTTACAGTAAAAAAGTCATCTGGTAATTGAAAAATTAGGAGCTTCTTAGAGTCATTAGTTTAGAATTATTTATTACACGGTGAGATTATGTCTGGCAAACAGGAAATTTTAGAGTTCTTTGAGGAGACAATAGTAGATTTAGTTTGTGAAGGGCCCACAAAACTTCACATCTGGAGCAGGTGCTGAGAGGGACAATCTGTGCATTTTTACACTCTAGCATGCTGCTTAGACTGGGCATATCCACAGGCATAGTGTTTTCTGAAATCACCATTTCAAAGGAGGCATCACCAGAAAGTCCTCTTTTGTTCTGCTTCCGCTGAATCTTATGTTCCCCTCGTGCTGACTTAGACCAACTCAGATCTTCTAAGATTTCTCTGAACTCAATTGTCAATAGTTTATCCAGTTCACAGTCAATACTGTTTTGCTGTGATGTGAAAAGATCAAGAACAACTTTAAAGCTTTTATTGCAGTAGAAAAGAAACTCATTTTTGGTCTTTGGTTATTTATTCCAAGATTAAAGGAAAACTAAATGATAATGCTAAAATATTTAAACACACAGAACATTCATGTGACAATTCTGATAAAATTAATTTTAAGCAATCAAGCATTTTAAGTTTTACTTTAAGATGGTTTGGAATTTAACTTTTCTTCCCTGCATTTGAATATCAAGAGACAGAAAGGAATGGTGTTACACATATTTCAATAGGTAAAGGATGATGTTATTACTATGTCTTTTAAAATAATTACTTAAAAAATCATAGAAAAATAAATGCCATCAAAAATTATATACAAACTGAATGATCCTCTAAAGTTATAAAAAATCCAATAAAAATGTAATTTATGGACATATTAGTTAAAAATATATAGTTTATTTATAAATAGATGCTACCAACTGAAAGTGGATTTTAATCAACATATAGTACATTTTCAATTATAATTAAATTTATTCATGCAGCTGGGTTTGAAATCTTGGCTTTAAATTGTACCCTTGCACTATATAATGGAGCAATATAGTCCATAATAAGTTTTATTTAAAACCTTGGTAAATAATATTACAATTGTGCATATGATTGTACTTAAACACATTAAATATTTAGACTTTACATAAACATATGGGTGCATTAACTACATATTTTAGGTCTTATATAGGTTTATACCTATATACTTGTATTTAGTAAATACATGTTTTATTTAGAGTGTACATAATCATGCATGTGAAATAAATAGGGATGTGTTTTTGTAACTTGTGTTGTGTTCCTACTGAATTGTACCTTGGTAGATATACCTATAAGAAAGTGGAAAGCAGCCAAAGTTGGGCCAAGGAAGAGGGTTATTTGCAATGTGATTGCAAATGAGAACTCAACCTGTCTTAGAGAGCTGTGGAGCTACAGTAATCTTTTAGATTTGAAGTCATTTCCAAACTGAAGCCAAGTGGCTTGGCCTTTGTAGCACCATATCAGCCAGACATTGACTGAAGGCCACCTTGGGAGGGGATGTAACTCTCCTGGAGTGTGTTTCCTGTGGCTAACGTTAATTCACAGTGAAGGATACAATTGAAAAAATTTGGCAGTTCATGTTCTTAACAGAGGACAGATGTGTCAGCTGTGAAGAGGTTATTTGTATAAATAAACAGAATATCAACTACAGTCCACAACTTGCTCCACTCAGATGCATAATTATCCTTTTTTTTTTAATTTGCCAAGACCAGGCTATTATCCTTTTTAATGAAAAGAATCAAAGTTCCTGCTGCTATAGTTTATCTTGAGGCCATTTTTCATCATCATCATCATCATCCCCCTTGTTGCCTGATTTCAAGATTTCCCTCATACAGACTTGGCACTTGTGTGATCCAGGTGGTTGGCCTGGTACAGTGACGCATACCCTCATCATTGAGTGGTCTAAGCCTACTAATTTTAATAAGGCCCTTATAAAATACCCTTGTGGAAACAGTCTCCCTCCTGAGAAAACAATATGTAGACTTGTGTAAAGAACAAATTACCATCTGTGCCATTTAGGGCATTTAGAGGCTTGTTAAGTGGTCGTCTTTCCTTCTACCTATTTCTGCATCTATTCAGCCTATTACCAATTGGGCACTGTATGCTTGTCCACAAATTTAGGATGTGTATTTTGTCTTGGAAGATACCTGATCATTGTATTGCTCTTCAAATAAAATGCCAGCTTCATTTTTAAGAGGCCAGTTGACGTTCTTCCAAGTGGCTACTGTATGATGGGGAATGTGGTAGGACCAACTGCTCCATGGCTATTTACCTATTTAACATCTTCCCCTTCCTCCTTGCTGTTGAGTGCATCCTGTAGTCTTAGACAATGCCATCATGTGGAATGCTGTTAGTGACCAAACTCTAGCTCCTCAGAGAATAGTACAGGTGCTGACACATAGAAAGACAAGCCCATACTTAGAATAAATGCCAATCCAAATATCAACAAGTTGCTTTCATTTCCAGTATTGAAAGGGTTCAATTTAATTAGCTAGTCACTGAATAGATGGTTGGTCTCCCTGAAGGACAAAAACTTTGGTCTTGATGAATAATTAATTGAACACTGAACAGCAGCAATAACTGCACCAGTCTCTGGGAGTGGGAATTCAGGTTGCCACACTCTGCATGGCCTTCATCCCTGACTCTATGATTTCTTCATTTATGTGCTCATGGTGGTACCTGAGTGTCAGATGATGAAAATTGGCTGATACCAAATAACTGAGTCATCCTCACTAGCTAACTGTTTAGTGCTCTTTTTGTGGTTATTTCAGGTGGTAGTAAAGATGAATTTAAAAGATCTTCTACCTTTATGGCAATAATTTCATCTGTAAGATTCCTTTCACTTTATTTGTCTTGATCCTTTTCTGATATTATTTCTCTCTTAAGATCCATGGGCAAAACAGCCAGGCCATTATTCATCACCATAAGTCTATGTATACAGTTGCTATGTGCCAATTCTGTTTATATCTACATTGAAGAACAAATATACTGCTCATTATGTCACAGTGGGATCTGTTCTCATCACTTCAGTTTTCAAAGCTTCCTGCATGAGAAAACAGCACAGCAGCATCAACTTATGGGTCATGTTCACTTCCTGAGCTGACCCATATTTGAGCCAAGCTTGAATTTTTTAGGTCTTCCATCATCTGTTCTATGTGATGCCACGGAAATGGGTGCTTGTAGAGGTGCTAGTGAAGCAGTGATTGGGTACCTATTCTACAGATGGTTTGTGCCCTGTGGCCCTGCTAGTGCCTGATCCCAGATACATTGCATCTATCATGTTCCAAATTGCAGCTCTTCACCACTCAACCTATGTAGGTTCATCTGAAACCAGTTAGTTTATATGGTATTCTCTGGCTGCAGAGAATGATCAATGGTCAGGTGTTCCATCTGAAACAGAGCCCACATTCTACGAGCTGATTTTCACATCCTGGATAATTTTCTGCTGCAGATAGCATGGCTTGCTCCAGAACTGTAAGGGACTGCTGTAGACAGCCGGTCGTGGGTTGTGTGTGGACCACCAAGCAAGAGTCCCACACAGCACTGGAGATAGGGCTGAACTGCTGTAGCTGCAGCCCCTCTGAGATGCCTGTGACCTGCCAAGATGTCAATTAGCCTGCTGACTACAAGACTCCACCTTCTTTCTACCTTGGGAAAGAATGTTCACTGGAAGGTCTGTGAAGTCCCACGATATAAATAAAGCACACGTGGGGGACATTTTGTCCTTTTGCCTTTTTGCCATCTGCCAGATGCCTTGAGGATCATGGCTGTGGCTGTGGATCATGGATCTGGCTGTGGGCCCATCCTACCCCCATGTTTTAAAACTATTTTCTGTGTTCTGTGTTTTTTTTGTTGCCTTACTTCTTTTAGTCAGTCTTACCTGTCAGGGAATCTCATCCTTGTCATCCACGCAGGACGCGGAATTGACACTACGTTTTGATTTGAAGCTTCACCATAAACTCTACATATTATCTTTTGAACAATAAATCTTAGTAACATAAAGTCTACAGTGTCTTATGGCTCAAGAGTCAAAGCTACTTGCACTGCAGCTTGGACTGTATTTTTCTGCTCTGGGCCTCTCACAAAGTTGGAGGCCAAGGTTTCAAATGTTACCTGGAAAATGGGTTTGAACTTTAATAGTAAATGTACAACATGATGTTTTAGAACCTGAAGAGTTATACAAAATAATATGTGAATTCATTATTGATTAGAAGTAAGAAATATATATATATAATATATATTATTTTAGATGAGACATCATGCCCAGCATGCTCAATTGTTCATATATTTTCTATGTTTGCTCTGGCACTAGAATGGCAGTTTTCATAGTTTCAACAGTAAACTATGGACTGTAAAGTCTAAAGTATTTACTATAGAGCTCATTGTGGAAAAGTTTGTCAACTTCTTCCCTTTATAAGATCATTGGATCAAAAACTTCACCAATATATTGGACCCCTGAAATACTGACTAGCTTTTTTCATTGTATTAATTATTGATTTTATACTGGTAATTTTCCTGCAAACTCAATAGCATAAAACAACATACTTTTATAACCTCAAAATTCCTAGCAGTTAGGAGTCTGGGCAGAGCAGAGTAGGGTACTCTTCAGGCAGTTGGCTGGAAATGTAACTTAATTTAAGACTTAAGATCTTCTAAACCCATTTGTTTTGTTGGAAACATTCATTCTTGAAGACTGTTAAATGCAAGGCTCTATATTTTCTCTGGCTACTGACCAGAGCCTTTCCAAGTTTCTGCATTTGATTTCCTCCATAAACAACTCACAACTGACAACTTATTTTCCAAAGTGAACAAGGAAGAGAAAATATCTCCAGCGAGACACAAGTTATAGTTCATGCAACATAATCTTGTGTGCATAATTATTAAATTCTGCCATTTTATCCACATTTAGTTAGTAGAAAAACATAGGTTCTGCTCACTCTCAAGGAGAGGTAATTATGCAGAAGCATACCTACTAGCAGGTGAGGATCATGGGGCATATCTTATTTGTTTTGTTCTAATTGGTTATATATGACAGTAGAATGTATTTTGACATGTCATACCTAAATGGAGTATAACTTCTCATTCTTCTGCTTGTACATGATGTAGAATCACAACAGTTGTGTAGTTATATATGTATATAGGGTAATAATGTCCAATTCATTCTACTATCCTTTCTACCTTCATCCTTCCCCTCGCTTCACTCCCCTCTTCCTAATCCAAAGTGACTCTATTCTTCCTTACCCACCCCCTTTATTGTAAATTAGCATCCTCATATCAGAGAAAACTTTTGACCTTTTGTTTTTTGGGATTGGCTTATTTTTGCTTAGCATGATATTCTTCAGCTCTATCCATTTACTAGCAAATGCCACCATTTCATTCTTCTTTAAGGCTGAGTAATATTCCATTGTGTATATATGCAGCATCTTATTTATCCATTCATCTGTTGAAGGAAACCTAGGCTCATTCCATAGTGTACCTATTATGAGTTGAGTTACTATAAACATTGATGTGGCTGTGTCACTGTAGTATGCTGATTTTAAGTCTATTGGGTATAAACTGAGGAGTGGGATAGCTGGGTCAAATGGTGGTTCCATTCCAAGTTTTCTAAGGAATCTCCATACCACTTTCCATAATGGTTGCACTGATTTGCCATCTCACCAGCATATATGAATGTACCTTTTCCCCCACATCCTCAGCAACATTTCTTGTCACTTGTATTCTTGATAATTGCCATTCTTACTGCAGTAAGATGAAATCATAGAGTAGTTTTGATTTGCATTTCTCTAATTGCTAGAGATATTGAACATTTTTTCACATATTTGTTGATAGATTGTATTTCTTTGTATGTGAAGTATCTGTTCAGTTTCTTAGCCCATTTATTGATTGGGTTTTTTTGTTGTTGGTGGTGGTGGTGGTGTTAAATTCCAAAATACCAGCAACAATAAGTGCTGGCGAGGATGTGGTGAAAAAGGTACACTCAAACATTGCTGGTGGGACTGCAAATTGGTGCAACCAATCTGGAAAGCAGTTTGGAGATTTCTTAAAAAACTTGGAATGGAACCACCATTCGATCCAGCTATCCCACTCCTCGGCCTATACCCCAAAGATTTTTAAAAAGCACA
>PVHX01002110.1:118273-178188 GCA_004024805.1 Geosciurus inauris | reverse complement strand
ACAATTGCAAAACTGTGGAAGCAACCCAGATGTCCTTCAATAGATGAATGGATAAAGAAACTATGGTACATATACACAATGGAATATTTTTCAGCAATAAAAGAGAATAAAATTATGGCATTTGCAGGCAAATGGATGCAATTGGAAAGCATTATGCTAAGTGAAGTAAGCCAATCCCAAAAAACCAAATGCCGAATGGTCTCTCTGATTAGTGGATGCTGATGAATAAGGGAGGTGGGAATGGGAAATATAAGAGAAATAGAGAAACACTGGACGCGATGTGGGGGAGGCGGGAGGCAGGAAAGGGGAATGGGTATAGTAAAGATGGTTGATAAAAAAAAATATAAATATATACATATATATATATACTGTTCATTGAAAGTGCATATAAAGGTGTTTAATATGAAGAATTTAATCTGCTTATAATTTTGTGCAAAGTTAGAAAAATTATGATTGTAACAATTTTTTCTATTTGCCTCAACAAAGGTTTTCAGTGAACAGTGTGTATAGCTTCTGAAAATTTGTTTTTTTCTGTTATGTTTGATAATATGTATTAAAATGCAATTTTTGAGAAAAAATTAAAAAAAAGTTGGAGAAAAAAAATCAGTTGATGGGATAGTGTGTAATTGAAATTTATTCATTTACACTTCTGAATAATCACACATTATATGATTATATTACAATTTTAAATCTCGTAAATAATGTATTTTTCAATAATAAAAGCATATATACTTAACACCAAAACAAAATGAAGGAGATGATAAACACAAATTTTGAGATAGTAATACTTCTGGAATGAAATGATAAAATAGACCAGGAAGAGGCACATAAGTAGAAACAATAAGTATGATAATGTTGTAGTTCTTACATCTGGTGGTGGGTTTAGTTATTTATTATAATGCTTTGGTATGTAAGTGTATATAAGTAAAGTATATGAATGTACATAATATAAATCTCTATGTCTATATAAAACATGATATTTTACATAAGCAATATGTTACATAATAAAATATTCAAAATATGTTTTAATGTTTGAATATATAGCACACTGTAGAGGCATATGGACATGGAATTCAATGATCCAAGAAAGAATAAATTTAAAAAAAGAAGAAGAATTGTTTATCTTGGTGGGGTAGCAGGAAATGAGATTTTGTTTACGAGGAATACTTATAGAGTATGTTATAGCTAGAGCTATGCTGGATTGGGGGAATGTATAAATATTTACCTCATTCAGAGAGAAATGGCATTCCAGTTAAGTAAAAGAGGTGTATCTACCCTGGAAGATGTTTTGTATATTTCTGCATTCTATTTGATGTTTTCTTTATCTACAATAGCAAAAATATATGCATGTAACAATATGTAATTGTTAAATGAATAAATGAACATAATCAGGGATGGTAGAACATAGTGCATAGATGTGGGCATGTGAAGAACTTACAGAGAATAATGCTGGAGAAATAGGAAGAGGCTATTTGGGATTGCTGTGCAGAGAATTGGGGAAATTCCTATGTTGTTTTAATTATGAGTGTAGCAAATTTGGATTTGAGTGGTAGAATACCCTGCCCATAAGGGAAGGGATGGCTTGGAAATTTAGATAGTAGTATTGGCGGGACCCTGCATCCAAAATAAGAAAGCTAATTAGACAATGGTAAGCTTGTCCCAGCAGCAAGTTGCAAAGTGAAGCTGGGAAGGTAATCATGAGAATGGCCTGGAGGGGCTTCTCAGATTGTTAATGAGGAGCAGGACAAGAAGGCAGATTCACTGCCAGGAGTCTTGAAGAAGAAGTGACCACCGTATGTTTCTCCCCCAGAGTTTTATAAAACACACTACTTTTTCTTTCAGCTTCTTGGATTTAACCTTTGCTTGGACATACTTATTTGGACAATCTATTTTAGGAGTACTTTCAAATTTACCGATCATTTTCTTGTGGTGACAAAGCATTTTTTAAAAACTGGCTAAAATTTATCCACCCCACTTCAGCTTTTCTTTCCCTCCTCTTCTTTCTTTTCTTTCTTTTATTCTTTTCTTTACTTTTTTTTTTTGGTACCAGGGATTGAACTCAAGGGTACTCAAACACAAAGCCACATCCCCAGCCCTATTTTGTGTTTTATGTAGAGACAGGGTCTCACTGAGTTGCTTAGCTTGAACTCGTGATTCTGCTGTCTCAGCCTCCCAGAGTGCTGGGATTACAGGCATGCACCACCACGCCCAGCCTCTTTTCTTTCTCTTGTTTCTCCTTTTTCTTCTTTTCCTTTGCATATGGGATAAAGCAGTGATTTTCCCGGAAGACTCTAAAGATGTAAACTGAATTTCTCGGCTCTTTTTTTGTTTTAACTTTGGCTCATGGCGCTGCTGGATCATACCATGGTTATTGTGATATGCTCCATTGCATGCTGAGCTGTGCTGCCCATGTCCTCCTCCAGGGGCAAGTGTTCATGCCCCAGCTGTGGCCTACTGGCAACTGAACATCCTCAACTGAATCTGTCTGTGGAAACTGTCTTCAGCTTAAGAGAGCTCCTTTGCTGAAGACCGTACCCACTCTCAGGAGACGGCCTACATCTACAACCAGCTAAGAAGTCAGAAAAGTCACCCATTTTCTTCAAGTTGGCCCAACTGAAGACCTAATCTAATTCCAGGACTCTCTATGGATAGACTCGGCTCTTTATTGCCACTCTGTCACAATTCAACTCCTCTCTCCGCTTTGTCCTCCCCCTTTCCCTCACCCACAGTTGTTATTATTCTTCAAAACAATTACTGTACACATCTGAGAGTTGGTTTCCAATGGAGTTCAAATTACATATTTTGCCACATGCCTGGAACTGTGAACAATTATTCTGAAAACTCCAAATAGGGTCAAAGATATAAGTTAAAGCAAGAGTGAAATGAAAGGCACGTGAGGGTACAAGGCTGTGCATGCACTGTTTGAATGGTATATCCTTGAGAAGCAGATCAGTCAATTCAATAAATTGCATGAAGACATAAGATGATGTTTTTAAACCATTAGGATAGCCCCCTCTTATCTCTTTAAGAACAAGTGATAAGTCAGTCCCAAAAAGAAAAAGGTCAAATGTTTTCTCTGATGTGTGGAAGCTAACCTACAATAGGGGAGGAGGGGATAAAAAAATAAACAATGGAAGTTCAGTGCAGAAGACAAAGGGGAATGAAGGAAGGAGGGATTAGATAGGAAAAAACAGTGGAATGAATCTAACAGAACTTCCTTTGTACATATATGAATACACCATAGTGAATCTCGTCATCATGTACATCCAAAAGAAATTTTTGAAAAAAAAAATAACTACAGGTAAATGGCAGAAAGATCAGTAGAGTAGAGGGGAAGGAGCAGGGGCTGGGGGATAGGAGAGGGGTAGGAGAGGTACTGGAGAATATATCTTAGAACACATTATATTCCATGTTTTTTAATTATGTCAGAATGGATTCTACTGTTGTGCGTAACTAAAACGAACCAATAATAAAAAAAAAAGTGAAATCTATTTTGGAGATTTGCAGCATCTTTTATCATAGACATGGGAGTGCTCTTAGTGATCACTCTGCATAGCTCTGAGTGTGCCTTATACTTTAATCCCACAGAGCATTGATGTCCTTCTCAAAATTGCTAACACCTTCTGCTAATGACAAGGCTGAGGAAAATTAAGCTTTAATTTAGACATTTTCCCCTTTCCTGCACATATACACAAGACAGTGAAGGAAAACATATTAAAGATGACTGTGTTCATAATTTTGAGGTATGAGGGTCTCTTTGTTTTATTATAATAGCCCACAAACCAAAATTGAACAATGAATCCTATTTGTTCATGCAATTGTGTGGGATTTTGCAGCCTAATTTGGATGGACAACATTCTTGCTCACAGCATTCTAGGTTGAAATTTAAATGATAATGCATTTCCATGACAATTAAAAATTCAGAAATAAAGTACACTATTGAAACTGCCCTTCCCCACCAATACTTGCACATGCACTAAATTTTGGAATACAAAAAAGTTTTCCAAATTTATTTTTTCTTTATAATCATTTAAAATGCCAATGTAGTAAATGGAGCTTGCCCCTACAACTAGAGCTATTATTCACCCAAATGACAAAAGATGCTATTTTGTGTTGAACACTTCTAGTGCAAATACAAAATAAAAACAAATCAAAGCAGACAAAAGCATGCACTTCACCACAGCCAGACCTGGATACCTACTTCCTTTCCTCCATTTGGTGGATGAGTGGACTTTGGTAAATTGTTCAGCTTAATCTCAATTTTCTCATCTATAAAAGGAGAAAAATAAACAATTTATATTGGGTCATATAGTCTAATTATATAAAGTCCCAAATATAATTATTTCCAGCATGTTCTCAAGATATTTTAAAGTTTATGCATTAGAAATAAATCTAGAATTAATCATATGAACAAAAATTTCAGGTAAATTTTTTAAATGATAGACTTTAGGGGAGTTCACTGGGAGAGACATATAGTTTCCATGCTTTGAACATTTCTTAAAAACTTTGTCATGATTAAAGCTTTAACATTTCAGTGTAATCTCCTTGGCCCTGTTAAAATAGAACTGTGTTGGGAAAAGATATGATGTGAAAAGAAGAAAAGTGAATGGGAGGTAAAGTCTCCTGAATGATTATTCTAGTCCTACCACAGTTGGCTTTGAGATCTTGAGGAGGTTACTATGTCCCTGTGAGCTGTAGGTTACTTATGTGTAAACCTGGGATGCAAAATCAGTCAGCACAGAGTGTGTGTTGTGTGTGTGTGTGTGTGTGTGTGTGTGTGTGTGTAATGGCCTAATTCCAACATGCACTGATGTTCTCTAATTTCATTTATTTATAGTAGGACCTTAGAAAGAGACACAGTCAATACCATCACAGAATTTAGAGTCTAGGAAAAGTAGGAAAAGACCTAGAAAGAAAAAATCCAGGCAATTAAAGTTCAGTGAGTACTTGAAAGTACTGGAAGAAACACCTAATCTGTTTTGGAGCCATCAGGGAAGGCTTCCTCTTAAACTAAGAGGACAGAGGAGAAGGGACTTCTAAGGGTGCTGAAGGACCTGGATATGAGAGTGCATAACAGATCTAGAAGTTGGAACAAGTTTAGCTCAACTAGAGCAAGTATGCAAATGAGAAAAGAGGAAATGCAGAGAGATAAGGAACTCTGAAATATTATATGCTATCCTTCATTTTTGTACTCATGGTGCTTAATAGTCAGCATTGCTTGTTGTATTATCCAATACACAAGTGATAAATTACGTTGTTATCATACCTTTTTACCTTATTGTGAACGAAAACTCAGAGCAAATTTTACAAAAGTTCACTGGGAAGACTAAAATAGGTTTGAGAAATTGAGGCTGGACTGTACCTCACCTAGAAAATTTTTAAAAAGACCTGTGAGAGGAAAAAGGAGCTGACATTCACTTATTGATTCACTAAATATATTTATTGATCCATTTATCATGTGCCAACTAGAACTGCTCCAACTCCTGGGAATAGGGTGGTGAATAGGACATTCCAGCCCTGAGCTCAGGAAGGTCAGCATGGAATGCACTTCTTACAGATGCAGAGCCTCACATGCTTTTCAGGGAAGGCAGCTGGGTGGACAGGTGATGCCTCAGATGGACTGCAAATGCATCTCTGCAAGATGGAATGCACTTCTATATATCAATAAGTGCCAAGTTCTCTGCTTATTTTTGGTATGAGAAGCATAATTAGATGTTCTAGTTGCTCTCAGATTGTGACAACATTGTTATCAACTTGTCATGTTCACAAGGAAAAAAAAATCCTCAGCCAGGTACTACAGCTGGGCTGTAATCCCAGTGGCTTGGGAGACTGAGGCAGGAGGATCATGAGTTCAAAGTCAGCCTCATCAAATTCACAAGACCCTAAGCAACTCATTAAGAACCTGTCTCTAAATAAAATATTAAAAAATAGGGCTTGGGATGTGGCTCAGTGGTCAAGTGCCCCTGAGTTCCAGTACCAAAAAAAAAAATTATATATATATATATATATGAAGGCTGGGATGTGAGTCAGTGGTTAAGTGCTCCTGGGTACAATCCTTGGTACCAGAACAAACAAACAAAAAATGCTCAATGTGGGCCACATTGCCTTCAGTAGAGGAAATCCTCTCTTCTAGGGTCAGTTATTAGAAAAACTGTGTAATAAAACCATAGTTTCACTTTCTGTATTTAAGTCAGTAGAGTAAGAATGGCAACAACCAGGATTAACTGGTTGTGAGTGAAATGTTAACTGTTGTGAGTGAGATAAATGTGTGACTACTACAAATACTATTTCAGCTATTACTAAAACTACTAGTAGCCAAACTATAATTTTAATCATACATATACATATGTATGTGTGTGTATATATGCTACTATTGAGCACTTATTATATAGAACAGTGTTTCAAGTGGTATTTATGTATTTAATAATCTAATAAAACAATTCCATCAATTATGATAATTATCTGTTTTTTCAATGAAGTTACTAAAATACAGATTAATCAAGTAATTTTTCCCTAAATGACACAATAAGTTATTGAATCAGCATCTGAATCAACACAATCTGACTACAGAACACACACACACAATAAACAAATGTGTGTGGAGATGTGTATAAAAACATATATAATTTCAGATGGAACTACCAAAAATTGAATAAGCATCGTGAACAAAAAGGGAGTTCTCTACTCCTAAATATTTTCAGGTGGAAGGAAGATTGAATACTGGATAAAAGGCATACAGGTACTGTGTATATTTGAGAAACATCACCTCAGTGGCTTTTTCTGATGCTGGAATGTTTCTGTTTAATACAAGCTGCTCTAGTAGCAAACCACATTTACCAAATTTGATGTTCAAAAGTAATATTCACTGAGCTGGGCACAGTCACATATGCCTCTAAACCCAGTGTCTTAGGAGTCTGAGACAGCAGGATCGCAAGTTCAAATCCAGCCCCAGCAGTAGCGAGGCTCTAAGCAACTCAGTAAGACCTTGTCTCTAAATGAAATACAAAATAGGGCTGGGGATATGGCTCAGTGGCCAAATGCCTGTTAATTCAATCCCTGGTACCCCCCCCTCCCAATAGTAATACCGGACTGAATCATGGTGATGCTCTTTCATTTTTATTAAACATGTGTTGGCTCAGAGAGAACTGTTCCCATTCCTTCTCTATGCCCTGAGAGTCTCACAAAGCCTCTCTACATTGTGTAGGTGCTCAAATCATGTCTGTCATTATTATCGTCCCCTATACCACCACTACTGAATAATGTAGTAAACCGGAAAGAGCGCTAGAATTGGAACCCACAGATTTTGGTTGTAGCCTGACCACATCAGTTGCTAGAAATGTGCCCAGGGCCAAAGTAATACAAATTTCTTTGGCATCACTTCGCCTACATGTAAAATAACAGTATATAGTGCCAATATACCCCTCAGCCTCCCCCAAACTGCTGGATTTGAGTTGGCACAGCAGATGATTATGTTCTTTTGTATGTGTCAAGGAGACAAGTTACACAAAGCATTCTGTCTTCTATGTCATTTTGTCTTCCATATTGTACATAAAGGCTTGCCTGGAATTTTATTTGTCTTGATGACTCACTTGGTTATGAGGTTCTTTTAAAGAGATGTCTTTGTCTTTCTTCTGTAATACCAGTCCAATTTGAGATGTTGGAGTGCTATGGATGAGAAGGCTATATCTGGTTTTGAGAGAGAGATTTGAGGTTTCTTCACAGGGAATGTTTTATTTATGTGCTTCTCTGACAGATCATGGAAAAACTAAGAATAAGCACAGGTTCATTTCTTTGGAAAGCAGCATGACATTGTAGAATCAATATGAATTGTAGAGTTATATAGAATTAGCTTTGAATTGCACCTCTGTTGCTTCCTATGTTTATGCCTTTAAACAAATTTCCTGATCTCTCCAAACTTCAGTTCCTCACATATACTATAAGATAAAGATTCTACTTTAAAGTATCATCATGTAGATTTAGTAAGATTACAGATACAAAGCAACAAGGAGACTCTCTGAAATGTAGTAAATTATTTTGAAAAAAAATTTCTCATCTTTATTACCTTCTTTCCAAAGATGTCTTGCAAGAATGAGGATTTCCTAGTTAAGACATTTGTCACTTGGTCACTCCAACAGTTTACATAGGAATAGCTAATGAGAATTGTAAATCTAGTTTGATTTCATGACTGATGATTTTGCCAACCATATTTTTGAGACAATTAGGTCTAGTTTTGTTTTCAAGTAACATATTCAAACAAATAAAAGATTAAGTAATGATTTCTATTTCTGATATAAGAAGAAATCTAGGTGTAGGGAAACAGGCTAGTGCATGGGCTTCACTAACAGTCCAGACCTTTTTTGCCTTTTGGCTCCACTATTCACAAACTATTAGTTAAATGTCTCATATTCACCAGTTAGCTTCTCCAACAACAGGCACCATTACAGGTTCTGGGCCAGAAGAAGGCTGGAAAAGACACTGCCATTTGTGGCTGAACCTGTTATCAGATAATCAGATTTCTAGAAAGTCTCTAATCAACATTTGCTCATGTGTCATTAACCAAACTATCACCTGGCCCATTCTGCTGCTGGAAATGCGATCAAGCATTAGTTAGCCTCCTTAGCTTCTAGAACAGAAACTGGCAAGGGATAATGTGATTAGAATGCCTTTAATGTTAGTCAATGAATGGTGTCAGTTACATTTGGTTAATAGTGCTTGCTCAGTTCAGCTCATTAGGCATTAGCTGAAGATCTACTAAGTGTCAGACACTGTGCTAGGTGTTGAAACAACTGAGAATAAACCAAAACTAAAAGCAAAATACAGTTCTTCTTGAGCAACTGAGCTATGTTACAAATTCAATGAAATAGGCAAATAGTTGAACTCTTATAAGTGTTTGCAGGGCCACAATTCCAGACTGTAAATTAACCACTTTCAAAAGTCTTTTTGTTATAAACAAAGGTATTCCACGCTACACATCTGCATCATATTCTACACATTTCCAGATATGAGCAGGAGGAGAATCTGCCTTTAACATGATGACATTAAAGTGTTCTCTGAATAATCAAGGATTCAGTTCTATTTCAGAGTTGGGTGTTTTTTCTTTTCCCTTTGAATTTTATTGTTGTTCTTTAATTATATTCTGTCTTTTAAAATTGTTAAATCAGGTAAAATAGTTGTAGTAAGTCAATTACCCAGAAAAAAAGTATCACATAGTTTTTAATAAACACAGTGAGCTCCGTTATGTCTCAGACAGACACACCACCTTGGTTTGGATTTCTCTATGCTCTCTTTACAGTATTGCATTGGTTGGCAAACTTTGTCTGTAAAAGGCCAGATAACCTGGCTTTTCAGGCCATCTGGTCTCTGTGGCAGTTACTCAGCTCTGTCATTGTAGTGTAAAAGCATCCAGAGACGTGTAAACACATCTTCAGGGCTGTTTTCCCAGAGAACTTTATTTAAAATAATAGATTGCAAGCAAAATTTGGTTTGTGGACTATTTTGCTTATCTCAGCCATAATGGTATCAAAAATCTTGATATTCTTTTGATTATGCAATAAAATATGTAGCTACTTACTATAATATAATGGATCAAAAATGACTCAACCAGTAGAATACCCTGTTTAACTTAAAGTTGCTCTTTATTCACAACTCTCTAAGGAGGAATAGAGAAAATAGTAACTATCAGTAAAAGAGTAGATGCCAAAGAAACATCTCTGTAAAAGGGCTCTAACATATACAACTGTTCCCTTCAATCATTTTATTTATTTTTATTTTTTAATTTTTTTAATATTTATTTATTTATTTAGTTGTAGGTGGACAGAATATCTTTATTTTATTTTTGTGTGGTGCTGAGGATCGAACCCAGTGTCTCACGTGTGCTAGGCGAGCACGCTACCACTGCGCCATAACCCCAGCCCCTCAATCATTTTAAATAGGAACATATAGCCTCTATGTTTATTATCCATATCATTAATAAAATATTTCCTTCAACATATTAGGATCCTGTTACCTCATGCATGTTGCTTTTTAGGTAACACTTAGGACATGATCTATTCTAGTTTTCAGCACTGATACGGAAATAGAAGCTTTGAAATTGATAGAATATTTGTATAGACCAAAGGCAAAAAGAATATAATTAAGGCTTCAAACAGCGGGAATCATCAATCCTGGAGGTAAAAGTCAAAATGATAGGACAGGGGTTGATAAAGAAGCAAAATCAAGTAAAGGGCACATTCATTCAACTCATGTGGTCAGTTATACATGTCTTGGCACGTGTTACTTGAAGGATGGGAGAGCTTTTGCCCAAGGCAAGATGGTAGCAAGTATTCTTCTGAGCTTGGTAGCAGGGGCACTGGAGCCAGCTTGTGAAGTGTAGCGATGAGAGAACCGGGTTCTATGACCTTGAAAGTGACTTCTAAAGCTAATGTGTTGTAAAGTGTGCAGCTGTGGTGGATCTGCTGAGCCACCATCTCAGGAGGGAGCCTGCTGCCTCACAGCCAGCCATGATCTGAATGAACATGGTTGTCTCCATGTCTCATGAGCTGCCTTTTGTTCCATGAACTCCATCTGTGACCATTGTCAGTGTGCTGTAAGGGGAGAAATCAACCCTGGGGCCTGACTTTGAATTGTAGATCTAAAGGACTTGCTTTCTTTTATGGAACATAGAAGATTGCCCTGTTCCCTGATCATTTTCCCTTTCCTTTCCTTTGCACTGGAGCATAGCTCTATCTCTTTTCTAAAATCACATTGGATTCTAATTCTCTTCAGAAAGGGCCTGAAAGGGAATATAACATAACAAAATAATCTACTTGGAAAATAATAATAAATTATCATAAGAATCCTATGGAGGCCATGGCAGGTCCTAAAATACCCAAATCAAAGAGGAGTTAACTAAGACAAAAGAGGTTACATGATTTCTATGAAGAACCACAGTGGTGAAGCCTGGAATCAAATTCAGAGCTTGGGCCAGCAAATATAGTGGTGTTTTGCATTTTTTCATAAGAATGGTTTTCTTAATTAGATGAAATAACATTTGGAACTATATTTTGAACAATTACAAATAATTCAAAATTGATAAATATTTAAGTGTCATATAATATATTTAGAAAACTTTATTTAGTTTTTTTTTAAATAATCCTTCACTTTTAAGAAAGGTTTCTCTTTCTCATCACAGGTAGCACTACATAAAGCCATTCTTCCCAATCACAGTAGGGATTATTACTATCATCACTGGACAAAGAAAGGAATTGACATGTAAAAAGGCTCATTTTCCAAAAGTCTTATAACTGATAGGAGGGTGAACCATTTTGCTTCATCCAGTGGACCTAAATCATTGCTTCTTTCTAATAGTAGTCGTGGATAATATTTCTATACATTTGATAAGACTTTTTAAACATCTGTATGACATTTTTTTGCGACTCCTCAGTGGGCAGTGTTGAATACATTAACTGCAATAAAACTGGGGAGAAAGGAATAGTTTGTAAATATTGACACTGTGGTTATGTTAAGACTGCCCAGCTTCATTCTTGCTGAGACTTGGCAATGACAGGGAGCTCCATATCATGTAGCAGGGAGTCTCCAAGTGTGGAATAAGTTACACAGTTTAGCTATAGCAATACCCAAAGGACAAAGCTGATGTAACCCATCCCAAGTTGTTGTCACTGAGAAGCAAGCCTACTTCTAAATTTAAGTTATTTACTTTTATTACATCCTGAGGTCAAAAACACTGCAGGATGACTGCATCTGATCCATGGCCAACATTAATTTGGGGGAGGCAGTTTGTTTTGTAGTGGTAACGGGGGAGATAAAGGGCACTATGTAGATCAACCACATACCTATAGCTAAATCTGTTTTCTATCACCTAATCTTTACTGTTATTTCTCAAAAAAGAAAGAAAAAAGGATATTCCTAAGAGAAGTCAAGTTTCAGTATAGACTATAAATATTCTATGTCATTCTTATTTTGTAGAAAGAGAATCTAACCATTATGGTGGGTGTTTGCTTCATATTCCATGGGAATGTTGTGTACATAAAATGTATTTGGAGGTGTTGAAGCACTTTAAAAGAAAGCAGACCCTAGGACCAAGGCTTGCTTAGGTTTGACTCTAAACCCAACCATTTATCTTGACTATATCTTTGGAAAAATAAATTTTCTTTTTAAATTTTGGAAAACTCTATTAAATGGGAGTTATATTCTCAATTATAAATGAATGCTATGTAGTTTCCCTAAGTACATGTATGTAAACCACCAGCTACTACAGTGCCTGGAGCATAAATTGATTCCCAATAGTAGGCGATATTGTTGCACCCAGCAACAAATGTGTCCTATGATATGATGCCCACGGAAGGTAAGCATTAACATAACCCTTTCAGAAAATGATTTGGGATTGTATTTTAAGAGAGTAAATGACATCATTTTCCCCCCAGTAATTTGGCCTCTGAGAGCATTACCCTATAGAAATCTAATTGTAAGTACCACTTTCCTGACTAAAAGACCTCAATAATTCCACATTGCCCTCTAGATGAAGGTCAATATCTCAAATAAAATCTTAATCTTGCCCTTTTTAATCTTGTCCTTGTTAATTCTTTAGCTTTATCACTGTCATTTTCACCTTGAATTTTAGCTTCCAGATGTGATAAATGTCTGTCAGATTCTCAAATAAGCCACATGAACACCGTTTTGGCTGTCTACACTAGCTTTTCATTTTATTTTTAATCCAACTTCTTATTTTTCAATCCCACTTACTCTAGGAAGCCTTATCATTAACCTCAAATCTGGGTTACATGCTTTTCTCTGTGCTCCTCAAGAATACCCAGTGTTTCCATTTTGACATTTTCACACTGGACACTGTCTCTGGTTGGTGTCCATTAGAGAATGTAAGTTCTCTTTGAATATGAATGCAGCTCTGTTGCTTTTCATTCTATCTCCAGTGACTAACATATTCCAATATCTAAAAGATTCCTACATTTATTTGTTGAACTATTGCAATAAATAAAATCAGAACCAAGGAAGGAAACCCTGGCCAATAAAATGCTCAACACTATTTTAATTTAAAAAGTAAGAAATTTAGAAAATTTTTATTTTTAAATTTTTAAACTTAAATTTAATATTTAAATTTTCCAAATAGAAAATTGGTTAGACAGTTATTTCCCACATTATGGAATATGTCAACACGTTTTATGTAAAAATAGTTTATAATAGGAAAGAAAAGTGACATAATCTATTATCAAATAGAAAAAAGTAAGAGACAAAGTTAAACATTTAATTAACCTAATTATCAGAGAAAAAACATAAAAAGGAAATGAACTTGTCTATTGTTGGTAAGATTATGAGTGATTTTATTTTTCTTTATATTTCTATATATTTACAGTCTAAATGAGTATGCATGTGTTTTTTATTATCATATATATCAATATTTTCTTAAAAGAATAAGAGATATTCAACACCTGGCAGTAGGAAAGTTCCCCAGGGCTTATAGGTGAGAAGCTGAAATCATGAGCTGGCAGCAAAGTCTGGGCAGCGGCAGCACAGATTAGTGTTTTTATTTATAAAGCTGCAATTTCTCTGAGCAAGACGGGTGCATCCACTTGCTGATTTATACCCCTTGTCAAGGAAAGCCAAAGAACGATAATTCTCTGATGCTAAGCCTTCCTTTGGGATGATGTTTAGTCACTTCACTCCCAAAATACTTGATCAATTATATACTACCTGTTGACACCCCAGGACACACTTAAAATAAATGTCTTTCATGCAGGGAGAACTCCACAAATCCAGTGATAGATACACTTTCTTTATAGTTTCAAAAATACTCTTACCCGCACAGTTGCTTTTACTTCTTGGCCTTGAATCCAGACCCTTCCTAGGAAAATCATGGGGTTGAACAGTATCCACTGAGCCCTTGCACACACTGTCTCTGCTCCATGGGGTTAGGGGCAAGACATACCACCTTGCTGAGCCTCAGACAATTCATTTGTAAAATGGAAATAGATCATCAATTACATTGTGTAACAATTTATTATTTACCCCAGATGCAACATTGACTATGAAAACAGGTTTTAAGTTGTGAATTATTACACAGATAGTCCATTTTCTAAGTGAACATTTATCTTTGCCTCCTTTATGTGATTCTAATCCCAGCTAATCCATAAAGTCCTTGGGAACAGAAACCTAAAGTTGTTTTGCATCTGGAGTGCCTGACACAGTGTCTGATACACTGAGTGTGCCTAACACACTCATTGAATTGATTCCAAATTACTGTCAATCTATCAAACGTTCAATTTATCCCTATTGTATACAAGTTATAGCACTAATTCCAAGGTAAGTTAGAATAAATTCTATCCTCCTGGCCTATAGGTATAAACACTGAGCAAATCCAAACACATGATGTTTATTACATGAGGATTACAGGGCATTGGACTTAGCTCAGATTGGAGAGATTCAGGAAATGTTTCCTATGGAGATAGTTTTTCAATCAAGTTCTTAATAATAAGTTGGAATTAAAGCATTGAAGTTGAGTGTGGGAGTTATGGTGGAGGCAGGTGGAAGGGTGCATTTGAAGCTCTGTGATGGTGTTCCATCCCATCCATAGCAGTTAGAAGCTGCCAACTAACCCAGAGCTTCTTGACAGTCTTGTCTTTGTGTTTCTAATTGGTTGGATAGTGTTGGCTCCCTACAGTAGAAGTTTTCTAACTGCTTATTGAATGTGTCAGTTTTCTCAGCTGAACACTAGAATACCTTCCCTTTGTTGAAAGGAAAACACAAAGGCATAATTAGCAAGAAAGGTATCTGGATCCAAATATTTCACTAGATCTCAACCTTGAATTCTCTTCCTCCTAAAAATCTGACGAAAACAATTGATATATGATTAAAGTAGCCAAGGGGCATATAACCTATCCTGTTGTCTGTTTATCATTCTGTGCAGGAATCAAGTTACATCACCAAAAATATAATCTTCCTGGAGCACATTTGCATAGTCTTCCACAAAAGCTCTTTGCTGAGGAATATTTTAGTGTTATGTCTTTGACTTTTGCCAAAGATTCTCATTATAAGCAGCCTGATGTGAAATTTAAACACTGTCTTTGAAACCACTGCTGACCACAGGGCTTATGTTGTTGTCTGTCTAATATTCTTTGTGTGACAATCCCTGGAACAAATTATTCGCAACTAAAACATGCAACTACATTTACCTAACACATTATTTTTATATATATATATATATATATTTTTTTTTTTTTTCTTTTTAAACTATCATTCCTCTCCGAGGAGTCTTTTTAGGTACAATTTTTCCTGATCACCCTACCCCTGACTTGACTATCTGATTCCATAGATACACTGTCTGTCTACTCAGGGCCCAACAAAAGGCCACACACCATTGTGATGTCAAATATTTTGTGACATCTACCCAACACCAATTTTTGCCCCTTTGGAAAACATATCATTTCCATTGAGAATGCTTACTAATACCAAAAAACATACTATTTCTGTTATACCCCAATTTTATTCAGATTTGAGCTATCCCTTATAAGATAATAAAATGGTATTTAAGATAATGGCTCAGGACTCAGACAGATCTGAATCCAAACTCCATTCTGCACTCTTTTTACTCTGGATAAATTATTTGACTTCACCCAAATTTCTCAGTTTCCTTATTTGACAAGTAAGGATAATGGTACCTGACAGTAAGTACTGTATTGTTGTAAGCATTAGATAATGCCTATTAATTGTCTGTATCATTAATTTTCAGAATTTTGGTTGTTATCAAGGACATTTTGTGAGTGGAAAAAATAAATGAACAATCACATGGGGAGAGTTGGGAGTGAGTCTCGGTGAGGTCCTTGGTGAGGAGGCTGGCCCATGCTGGAGAAGAGTGAGAAGAATAAAGTCAGGGTGTCTTCAATTACAGAGAGCCTTAAAATTTAGGAGCAGAACTTGTAGGAGGAAACCCATTATTCTGCCATACTAGCTCTAAACTTTATCAACTGTGTGACCTGGGAAATTCACTGAAATTTTGAATTTCAATCTTCTCACTACTAAATAGGGTAAATAGCATTGCCTACCTAGGACAATTGTGAAGACTCAATGAGCTAACTGCATATACAAACCATGAATGTGTATGTGGTTGATCACTTTGGCAGAACAAAGCCATTGAGTTATAAGTAGGGGTAAGCATTGATAAAATACAACCCTAGGAAGTTAAATAGTTCAGTCTCAAATTCTTAGGCCTTTAAGGTTGAAATTGGAATACAAGTAACAATTAGAGACCTATAAGCTTCTTTCATGTCTACCAGACTTGTTGACAAAAATAAGAAAATTTTTGAAATGTTCTACATTAAGAAATATTGGTTGTAGCCAGGCGCAGTGGCGCAAGCCTGTAATCACAGCACTTATGGAGGCTGAGACAGGAGAATCGAGAGTTCAAAGCCAGCCTCAGCAACGGTGAGGCGCTAAGTAATTCAGTGAGACCCTTTCTCTACATAAAACACAAATAGGGCTGGGGATGTGGCTCAGTGGTTGAGTGCCCCTGAGTTCAATCCCCAGTATCAAATATATATATATATATTGGTTGTTACATCTATAACAGAATTACTGATCAGTAGTACTTTATAGTCTTTGATCAATAAAGTCTATGGGACAAAAAAATTTAGAACTCAATAAAGTTCTAAAATTTTGATCAATAAAGTCTATGGGATGAACATTTTTAGAAATGAAACATTTTTGGACTTTGGAGCCAGGAGATAGAAGTAAGTCATTATTTGGGACTGAATGCATGAAGAGTGACTTCTACATTAATAAAGAATGGAAATAATACCTATTATGAAGGATTACCATCAGTATGCAGTGATATAATCTACAGAAATTGCCTAGTAAAATGAATGACATGAAAAACTGTCTAAGTTTCATTCCCTCCCATTTGCTGATAAATGTAAGATTGATATATTTCAAAATGCAAGGCCATATGAGAGGGAGAGCCAAGATAAAGGATTTTCTGTGCTGAAGAGCAAAAGCAGATTATGGTTTTCTATCACAAGCAACCAGAACATTGTGGTAGTAATGCAGTAGAGAGGAGACTGGAGACTTGTGCCTCAGAGGTAGCTGTCTAGAGGGAGAGGGAACAGTTTTTATGAGGAATTTTGAGATGGAAGTAATATCAGACCTTGTTAGTACTGTATTAAAGTGATAGGACTGGGCTGAGTTTTATCTTGAATCTGTACATATCTGATTCCAAAACCTCTACTAAGAAAATCCACACAGCTTCCCTAGGTTTGGTAAGGATAAGGAATATATCTCATATAAGTGTATATCTTAGAGAATATCTCAAAAAGAAAAGCCTTACCAATGCTCTTATATGCAGTGGATGTTCAATTTATCTTTATTAAATGAACAATTTGATGGAGGATACATGTGGGCACAGATAAATAGGAGAATGGATGAATCCTGCCTGCTTGACTGAATGTATGGCAATAAATGGCTAATCACTTCATGCAGAAAGTGTGGCTGCACCCAAAATGGATCATAAAACAGTAAAATTCATGGTCAATATTCTTGAGGAGTGTCAGTAGAATTGACAACTTCAAGCAACTCTGGAAAGCACTAGTAATTGTGTAAATATGGTATAGATGGTTGAATCACTGAGTCATACGTGATTATTCTTGGAAGTTATCACCAGAAATTTTACAGTCCAGTCCTCTCAACAAACATATGAAAATAAGAAAGGGATAGTAACTTGAGAAAAACTGCACAACTAATAGAGGCAGAATTATAACTTGAAATTTGTTTTTAGGACATTACCTATCTGGTTCACATCTGGCTACACAATCCTCTGAAGTGATTCAAATAATAAAGTAATTATATCTTTGTCTCTTGTAGCATCTTAGAAAACTAAACACTTTCACCTAAAGAAAAGTTAAGATAGTGTTTGCGCTTTCCAAGAGACAACATTTTTTAGATAGGTGTGCTATACTCCCAGTCAGGATTCAGTCATGCAAACTGATGTAGATTAAAGAAATGTTCTGTTATATTTTTCCTACTTATTATATTTTTCCTACTTGTATTTTTCCTACCTATTATATTTTTCCTACTTGTATATTCCCCACTTATTTCTTGTCATATTTTAACTAACTCAGACTAGCTAACATGAGTTTCACCTATGAATCTTCTCCTGTTAAATGGAAGAACTAGACAAGGGTTCATAATCTTTTAGGATCATAGTGAATCACATTTTTTAAAAGTATATGATTGATTATAAAGTGTACATGAAAATCCTGAAATATCCAAAATTTATGTCCATTTCACAGGGGAAAAATATATATTTTCACATACAGAAAGACAGGTTTACAAATAATGTCATAAATCTGAAATAAAAGGTTTTTACTGTGCCAACCTTGTTTTGTGCCTGAGATATAAATGATTTATCTTACAAATCAGAACTGTAAAGTCCTGCCATCACAATAAAATTTACAAATTACAACCCTTGAATTGAACTGGACATATAGCTCTGGTTTATAAATTCTACCTATATTTTATAATTTTGATTCTTTGAATTAACTCGGGATATGAATTTCTGAGATGTAAATGATGGTGGTTGGTAGCACTTGGTTCACCATCATTATTAGAGAATCACTGAGACCCAGAAGGCTCTTTTTAATAGGTTAAATTCTCACACACCATATTTTTTTTTAAATATTTTTGTTGTTGTTGATGGATTTTTATTTTATTCATTTATTATTTATATGTGGTGCTGAGGCTCGAACCCAGTGCCCCATGCATGCTAGGCAAGCACTCTACCACTGAGCCACAACCCCAGCCCCTCTCACACACCATATTTGAGACAATATCCGTTAGAGCACTGCAGCAATATTGCAAGTACTTAGTAGCTGCTGAGCCATCCCAACTTTAATAACGAGATGCTTCTATGGAGACATCGTCTAGTTTGAATGAGCACAGATGGAGATAAGTGAGTTGTCTGTTGCTGCCTTCTGCTTCCCCCTCACCATCCCTGAGAACTGGGCCTTGACTGATCAGATGGCAAGACTTCATTGCAACCTCTAATAACAGCACAACAGCAGTGTCCCACTATCTACCAGTAACATTGACTTTGTTTCCCTTTCTTTCTCCATTTAAACTTCCATTTCTTTTAAACATAAGATAAAGTTTCACAGTTAGTAGTCATTATCAGGGTTTCTTTCCCCCAGCATTGATTATGAACCAGGCACTGGGCTTGATAGTTTCATACAGTGTATCTTTTGATCCTCTTACAATACCATGAAATAGGTTGCTGCCCACAAGAAGACTGAGGTCTGAACATGTGCATGTCTTGCCCAAGTTCTCCTAGACAATTTCTCAAGAAAGGAAGAGGTTTTCCTCATTAGCTCAGATTGCCCCTTGGCACCCTGGCCTCTCAAGGGCTTAGATTCAGGATTTTGCACACAAATATTTACAGGGAACAGGTAAGTTCCATAACTAAACACTATCCGTCAAGTTCATGCTTTGCTTAAAAAGTTCTAACATTGCTTCATATCCATTAACTACTGCCTATGAGAACGGGAAACTCAAGAGTTCCGAATAGATGTTCTAAGATAGAGCCCAGATGTAGCCTTTTGCATGAAAATGCCCATGTTTTAAATGGTGACTCACGTTTTGGGGCTTTTTTAGCTTTTCTTAAACACTGTTTTGACCACACAGTACATTTAGTGGCCACATGTGACACAAAATCTACCAGTTGTGGACTTATGCTCTAGGGTATTACAAAATTTAGAGTAGCCTCCTTATATGTAGACTTTCATTGTTTAACTGTATTTGGAGGGTGTGGGTATGATCATTCTGTGCAAATATTGGGGGCATTATCTAGGTTTCTATTATATGGAATTAATTCTACCACTATGATTTAAAAATTAATTTATAACAAATCTTAATATTATTTAAAATATATCCAATGGGATCAAATAAGTTATTTTTTCATCCCTATCCAATCTTATTTATGTTTTCATCTATCATTGCTTGAATTTTCACCATGGATGTTATTTCTACCATGTACAATTGTTTGGGGGTCAAATTTGGCCAATCTAAATTTTACCTGTATCTATTTAACAAATGTCAAATTCCACCTGTGTGGATTATCTCTGCTGGTAATAATCTTTATTAATTAGTTTAGTAAATAATCTTGCTCATTTTTTATTCATGTCTTAGCAAATCCCTGGAAGTGTTGTGATTATCTCCCTGGGATAATCCAGGGTTGCTTCATCTTCTTGTAAATTATGAAGTATCTATTCGGTCATGTCTGTATATCCTGTCCTGACCATCCATACAAACAATGTGCAAGATTTATAAGAGGAAGGATTGTTCACAGTTTGTGTAACTGCCTGGGTAACTTAATAAAAGTTTCGCTACCAAAAGGCTTTCTGAATGAGGACACATTGTAATGTTCATTTAATGAGCCTGACAAATATGAGAAGTCTAAAATCTGTGAAGAATATAACAGAAATTGGTAATTGATTCTGTTCTATAATCTATTGCTTCTTCTTAGAATAAGACTATATTTTGCTCTAAATCTAGTTGCTCTTGGTCATCACTGTTGTTAAACGTTGCCTATAACAACCGCATCAGCCTTCAGAGACAGTACCTATCCTATTTATCACTAATTCACTGTCAAGCACTCTTTACCCTATATGTTTAACCTTTTTTCCTTTTAATCATGGGAAGTTTATTGCCTTTATATGACCATATTAAAAGAAAGAAAAGTTCTATTTCTTGAAACTTATTTAATGCTTATGTTTTAAAGAGAAAATGGGACTCTTGGAGTTTGAGACTTATGACAATCTCAGGAAATAATCAAAATCTAATTCCAAAGACTTCATCCTTGTTCTGTGAGGAAAACAAAACTTGATGCTGTATCTGAATATCAAGCCAATTTAAATTGAATATGTACAGGATCTCTCCTTTCCTTTCTCTGTAATCATACTGTTCCAGCTTTCATATGACTGATAACATTATTTCACAGTTCTGTTTGAAGCTTTGCTAGAATTTGCCAGTTCCCTAAGAAGAGCATGTCCAATATCTTCAATTTCATGGGGGAAAAAATGGCCCAAAGGAAGAACTATCTAGTGTGTTTTTTTCATTTTTAGCATCCAGTTGTCCTCGTCGTCGTTGTCATCATCATCATCATCATCATCATCTTTTCTATAAGTTTTCACTTAGACCTATAGTGTGGTAAAAATGCCAACAAATTGGTTATGTTTTCTGAATTCCTAAAATCTACACTGCACAGAAGATAGTTTCTTCCATGTTTCACAATGGAAACATAAGAGCTTAGAGGTCCAAGCATTCTACCAAATATTCTAACTCTAAGATCATTACTACTTTCTAAGCATGATGTCTGCTTATTTATCAAGCTGTTTATTCCTTGGTCCTGGGGAAACACTTTTACCCTCAGTGGTGTAAGAAGAACTCTTTTTATTTGTGCTCTTAAATAAATGGATAGCTTAGTTTCATTTAATAATTGTGCTAGAGACCTTTTCTTTCTGTTTTCTTTCTTTCTTTCTTTCTTTCTTTCTTTCTTTCTGTTTTTTGGGGTTTTTTTTGTTGTTGTTGTTTCAAGTTTCTTTCATGTGCCATTTTCTTTAAGGAGGCACCGTGGACATCTGGATATTTAATTTGTAAATTATTCTCAAAACAAACTTTGAGAAATGTCTGTTCAGGTACTTTGCCCATTTTTTAAAAAATCAGGTTGTTTTCATGCTATTAATTTTCTTACCCATTTTGATATTAACCCCCCTTGTCATATGTTTGGTTTGCATGTGTTCTTTTCCAGACTGTGGGTTATATCTTTGCTTTGTGAAATATTTCCTTTGGTGAGAAGAAGATTTTTAGTTTGATGCCATCCCATTTGCCTATTTTTTTTTCTTTTTCTCTTTTGCTTGTGCTTTTGGAGTCTCTCTGCTGGGTATACATCCAATGGAACTGAAATCAATGTGTTATAGAAATATTTCCACCATCATGTCCATTACAACACAGTTCGCAACAGTCAATATCCAGAATCTCCACACTTGAAGAGTCGGGGACTATTCTTGGAACCCAGTTCAATTCATCATGAAGGCCCCATATCACTTCTCTAATCCCTGGTTTCCTTACTCATAGGATAAAATAAATGGACTCAATCAAACACCAATTAATCATGGAAACTGTATTCCCAGGAGATGATCAAATAGCTAGTACCTCTGGTTAGTCTCAATTATGCGCGAGTTATACTAGTCTGTGCTTTCCCTGTCCTTTGCACAGGCCTAAAAAGGAGGCCCAACACTGGGTTTTCATCCTCCTTTTCCTCCTCTATCTGACCCCAATGGTCTTAAGAGGATTATACTTTTGACTCCTGTATATGTATTTATCATTTTATCCACTCAATAATCTCATCACTTACCAATAATTTTGAGAAATTACTATTAAGTTCTTGTCGATTTGTGAACCAGTAAGTAAAATAAATTAGCATGTCTTAAATATACTGGAATAAGTACTGCCTGTATAACATTACTTTTAATATCAACAAAAATATAGTCCAATGATAAAGTCTACAAATGCAAACAAAGGGTCATGCAGAGTGATTTTTCCAAGATAACAGAGCAGAAAATGGAAAATGAGGAATGCAAACATACATATGTATTATTTATAGAGTTAAATATTTACAACTCTACAGTCTCAAAGGAAAAATCTTTATACTCTTGTCTGTTTTCTCTTTCCTCCTTCTCTCTCTCTCCCTATTTCTTCCTTCTTTCTTTACCTCCCTTGTTCTTTCCTTCCTTTGTCCCTTCCTCCCTCCCTTCTTTCCTTTCTCAAAAACATTTCTCTGTTCTCTATCTAAAAACTTTGACTCACAAACCTATCTGCCATGTCTGTTTAAACTTAAATTCTTTGGGGCTCTTTCCAATCATAGTCCCTTACAGCCACCACTGCAGAATTCTGCTTGTAGCTGCTACCAAATTATTTGAATGTAAAGAAACCCAAAAGTCTTAGCAGATGAGACTGGTCAAATTCAAGGGATAAAGAAGCAGTTTGAAATGGAAATGAGCCTGAGTTTCAAGTGCTCAGCAGAAGGATGAGCCCTATTATACCAAATGAGAAACATTTCTTTTTTGTTTCTACAAAAAGAAGTTAGAAAACCCACACAATTGGTAGTGAAACTCACCCCTACCCTGAGACACCAGGCTTCATTTCTTGCCAGGTGCTTGGTCTCATAAAGAAACAGCTTTCAGCTGCTCTGTCACCAAAAGCTCAGAAGTTCTAAGGAGTCTGTCCTCTGTCCTTGAGAAGTTGTGTAGTCTGGATCTCCCTGATGCTAACATGTGCTCGAAGACATGAACAACGGCAGAAACAGCTCCCTATGTTTGTTTGGTTTCATATTTTAGTGTTGTTTTCTAATACAATTTGTCCTCTCTGAAATATTCAACATAATGGATCACTCCCTATTTGGGAATTTTTTTTGTTTGCTTTTCCCTTTCTTCAGTTTTCTCTTTAATTTTTTAAACATATACTATGAAATATCTTACAGACAGAGCAAAACAATAAACCTAGTATCCAGCTCAATGAACTATCACAAGGCAATAAATAGAACCAGGCAAGAAATAGAACTTTTCTAGTGACTGGGGTTTTTCAAGGGTAATAGATAAGTAGATTATTTAAATGGTACTTTTAGAATTTTATGGTCAAGAGAGAATATTGTAGCCCTGGTCAAAATTGTTTGTTATAGATTTGCTTCTAATATTTTGCTTCTTCAAATCCACCTAAATCATCATCTATTGAGTGACTCTTGGCATGTGTATTTTCATGAGAGTTGAAGCATTTCAAAAAACTCAAAAGAAATTTAAGATTATGGCTGTCTGGTCACAATTGTATTCCCAGTGGTTAGCATAGCACATGATATATTATACACACTCCATAAATGATTTGACCAGATGCTGGAAATAATTTTATACACTTAAATATTTATTCATGCCCAAGATATTTACTGATGAGATCTACCCTGTGCTTGATTCTCCCTTCCTAGCTGTCAGTGGCATAATCACACATAAGACATTATCTCTACCCCAAGGAATTTATTCTCCTTGGATAAATGTGTAGGCAATCACAATGAAATCCTGAAAGTGCTGTATAGCAGATACATGCTGAGTGAGATGCTTCCATAAAGGAAATACTGACTAATTCTTCTGGGAATATTGAATGATTGGTATTTAAGTAATGAAAGATGAACAATACCACATAAAGATGAGCAAAGTGAGCCATATATTCCAGGAAAATTGAAGTATGTGCCAAGTAATGAAGTTGTGGATCCACCCCCATGTGCTGGGAACTGTATATTGTTGGATGCTGCTGGCACAACTTATATTAAGGGTAGAGGTATAAAGTAGGCAGGAAAAAAATATGAATCCACTTGGATATTCCTCTACAAAGCCGAATAGCATAAAAAAGTATGGGGTGAGGAATCTCTCAAAAGGCCAGCTTCTAACTGAGTTTCACTATTCAGGACTGTCACTGAACTATTCTGAGCCTCCATAGCCTCATCCACACTGTCAATGATACTGTCCTTCACGGGGGAATTTGTGTAGCTATTGTGAGGGCTGGGATAAGAGTGTACTTTGGACATCATGGCTACCACAGAGCAAATGTCCTAAGGTGAATAGTATTTGCACATTTATTCCTCTAAATAATAGTTTCAAATACTAATACTACCGTTTTACAGATACAGAGACTGAGACACCAAGGGTATTTTGTTGTTGTTGTTTCTTTTTTTTTTTTCACAAAACACTACAGAAAGTAAAAATCAAAGGAATTGGATTTGAACAAAACTATAAAAGATGATTGGCAAACCCCATCTAAAAAGAATAGTAGGTCCCAGAGTTACAGATTTTAAACTGTTTTCTTGGTAAAGTGCAGCTAGTAATATTTTTTCACACGTGGGCAAGAAATGTTCATGCTGCTCAAATGGAACATATGTGACTACACAAGGTACTGCACAGTAGAACACCAGAACCTAACCTACTCCTCCTATCTACCAGAGAGAGAGAAACAGAGAGAGACAGAAAGAAAGAAAAAGGGAGGGAAGGAAGGAAGGAAGAAAAGAAGTAGTTTCATAAAGAACAGGATCCCTTTTGAATTGGCAAAGCAATTATTGATTCCAGTAATCCATTCCTAAGTTAATGTAAGCACCTAGTCAGGATCGCAGCCTTTGATGATATTTTCAGCATGGAATATTTGCTACCCTACAAGGAATGTCCAGATGCTTGAGGAAAACACATTTCTTTTAAAGGATGATCACTAACAGTCTCCTGCTACAGGAGGCTAGTTTGTGGGTCAACTGCCAGATAAATCATAAAAGGAAAGTACAAGAGAGGGGTTTTCCATGGTGATGTTGATTTGCCTGATTGTTTGTTAAGGAGTCACATTAATCATTCCACTGACTGTCAGTGCTTTGTTCATTTATTAATTTACCCAACAAATATTCAGAGGCTTCCATCTGACAAATATTTATAAAGACATTGCTGTAAGTTGTGAGGATGTTAGCAGAGCTGCTCTAGATTCTTGTTAAACAAGACAGGCAAGGTCATGCATTCTTGAATACTGCATTCAAGAAGAGAGAGGAGGACAATAAGCAGAGGAATAATAAAAATATCAGCTAGGGAGAAATGCTATGGTGAAATGAAAAAAGGGTGATGACAGAGAGTGATGGAAATGGCTACTTTAGAGGGAGTAGCCAAGGAAAATCTCTCTAAGAAGATACATTTTATACAAGACCTGAATTTAAAGAAGGGTGCAACTGTGTAAAGATGTATAGAAAGAAGTTTCTATATAAGGCCAACAAGGAAGCAGAAATGTTCTTTAGCAGGAATGAACTTGACCAATGTAGTAGTATGCTGTGAATGGGAGAGTCTTCTGAGAGCTGAGTCCATAGGTGAGACTATATTCAAGAGGACAATGTTGGATTTTATTTGTTAATTCTTGTTTATTTCTGTAATTTTACTTTTATTTGACATTTAATAAGTGTACATAGTTATGGTATATAATGTGATGTTTTGATTTACACAAGCGATATTAACCAGAGTATTCCATGAGATCAGTATCTTTTACACATTATTGGATCATTTTAGGCAAAAAGGGGAGCCTGATATATGTTTTCGGAAAATCATGTGGCGTTTGAGGGAGGGAAAGATCGGAATTGTGGAGACTCATTAGAGTAGATTCTAGGAAATATTACCATAGTGAAAAGACAGTAGTGGCCTGAGCTAGAACAGTAGTGAAAATGGAGGGAAATGAATTGGTTTGCATTTTGCTTGGCAGTAGATAGGATCAGCTGTGTTATAGTTTACAAAGAAAAGAAGGAGCACAATCTGTGCTCTCTGATTGGATTCTTGGCTTATTCTGAGAGTATTAACATGATTATTAAACATCCCAGTGAAGTCTACAAATCAGGTCTTGAGGATTTATCTGTTTTTTAGTTCTTTAAAATGACTTTAAAGAACTTTAGTTCTTTAAAGTGACTTTAAGTAGATCTGTGTGAGTATTTTGGCACTAGATTTGCTAGAACACTTATCAGGAAGACTCAGAAGCCAAATTCAAGGGCAGACCAATGAACATTTATATATGAGGCCAATGAAGGAGTCAGCTTTAGGAGAGTGAAATAGTATAAAAAATAAGTGAGGCAAAGACAGGACATAAAGGGGTCTATAGATAGTTGTGCAGGGGCTAATAGTACAGTATTGGGGGCCAAATATGATTGGATTCAAATCTGGACTCTGCATGCTCTGATCCCTCAGATGGTCACTTTTCTTTTTCCCTGTATGGCAAGAAAAATAATGCTTTCCTTAGTGTGATGTCAGGGTGTTTGAGGGATGAAATGTATAAGAAGGAGCTTCATATGTTGTCTCTTTTAATATAATTTCACTCTTAATTTTTATTTAAACAATTAATGATGCAGTATGGAATTATCCTATATGTATGATACACACAAACACACATACATACCCACAACACCCCCCCACACACACACATATGCACATTCTGTGAGGCTTATACAGGAAAACAAGAGTTCTCTGGGCCCCCTGCTCGCTGCTCTCTCCCTTCCCTGTCCTACTTCCCTTATGTTTAACAATTTATCCAGTAAGTCTGATAATTATCCATCCAAAGCCTAAATAATATGATTAGACAAAATTTTCTTGACAATCAATTTAATACATCTATTGATTTCTTCTACAGAAAGATTAGCTAAATTTCCATGAATCCATTACCCAATCTAATTTTTAGTAGACAAATTTCTAGCGTATCATTTATATCCAATTAAATAGAATAATTTGACCTTCATTCCCTTTTCATTAACTTAGTTTCTCGTAAATCCCTGCCCATATTATGTACTTTATCCCACCTTCTCACCTCCTTGCAATTATTAAAAGTAATAGACAATATTTGTCCCTCACTGCCAAATCAAGTATGTGTCATTTGATTTTGTTTTCTTTTGGGGCTGACTATGACTGTAGTCACAGTCATTTTTCAAGTGTTTGGCACTTGAAAATTTGCCTTATATTCCAATTAAATATCTTTTATTACCCTCTACCAGTAGTTTAAACTCATGATACATTGCATTGACTTCAATGGTGGCTCATATCCTTCATGAGAATCTAGTGTTGGGATAAGGAACATGGCCTCTGGGGCAGATCTTGCTCATTCTTTATCTGACCTTGATGCTAACTCAGGCTCCCTGAGCTTCAACTTCTTTATGTGTTAAAATGGGGAGGAAGAAGAGTAAACCATGTCAGTGTGTTGTTGGGAGGATTAAATGAAATGCTTGCAAAGGACTTCAAATGGTTTCTGATACATAGCAAATATGGCAAGGATGTTGATATTTATTACAATATTTTATAGGAGTTTTAAATTATCTGTTTCTTATGGAAAAAGGATTGTATGCCTAATTCACCATGTCACTAATATCACCCAGCTCCTTCCTCGTTCTGTGATGTAGACTTTATTCTTTTCAAATTCTTGTAAACTCATTTTTGAATTTCTAATTTGAATTTCAACTACTGTGGTATATGCTTATTTTACAACTGCTTTTCTGACCTCTTTCAGGATATCTACTGTTTTCTTTTACACCTGTTCGCTCCTCTGGACCTTTTTTTTCTTGTTTTGCTTCATTTAGCCACAAACTTTCACCCATGCTCTGCTGTCTTACAATTTGTTGGAATCTTCTGTTCACTGATGATCTCTTCCAGTCCCTTCACTGATGCTGATTTGATTCTTTCACTTTACTGGATTCTCTAGAACACTATATTCCTTCTGTCATTCGGAATATGCTGTCTCCTTTAATCTTCATAAAATGTCTATCATGTAAGTGCTATCATGTCCATTTTAGAGATGGAAAAACTTAGGCACTACAATATTTAGAAACTTGCCAGGTCAACCTAAAGAAACTACCAAAATCCCAATGATTCTCTATATTCTTTGGACTTCAAACATTCATTGGAAGGGACAGCAGTGATTTTTTTTATTTGCCTCAGAAGTACCTAGGAATCATAAAGGCCCAGTGCAAAGACGGAGGAGGGGATATTATAGGTAGACAGTGCTGTGCTATCATTTGCACCTTGCTAAGAAAGCATATCTGAAACAATAGACACAAATGCGACTGGCCACATGGTGAGGAATAAAGAAAAGGGATAGCATAAAGAGAACCAAAAACACGAAGACATTTTTGTTGCAAATCCTTGCTTTTGTGATGAAAGCAAGTACATGAATTCCAACTGTGATTGTATATTTTTTTCAGAGAACAAAGCTTTATAATAGTATCCTTGTCCCAACTAGACTGACAAATTAACACTTACTAATGGTGGTCCCACCTCTCCGTCACATGGGATGGCAGCTGTTGCTAGCCACCATACTGAGGGAGAGTTGTTATAGATTTATTAATCTGAAGAATCTATCATATGTCCTCTTTGAGCAGTCTTAAAAAGAAAAATTAGGGGCTAAGGTTATGGCACAGTGGTAGAGTGCTCGCCTAGCACGTGGGAGGCACTGGGTTCCATCCTCAGCACCACATAAAAATAAAATAAAGATTTTGTGTCCACCTACAATTAAAAATAAATATTAAAAAAGAAAAATTAATGTCTTGCATATAAAAATATATTGGAAAATGCATAAGCATATTTGCTTATTGAATTCATCCAATTTAATTTATCATAAGAAAATACCAAGTCTGCAAACAAAGCATGTACTTGTCTGAAAAAGAGAGAGAGAAATTGATTTAATCTATATGAATATATAACTTATTGCATGTATGCATTTCATATAATTATATATTTTTATATTATATTCATATTTACTAAGTAAGAATTTGTAGAATATATAGACACATTCCTGTAACCATTATACATGCCATATATGCATGTGTCTCCATAGCCCTTCTCTATCACTTTATCCATCTGTCTGCATCTATATGTGGGTACACAGACACACATACCCAGAACACACACACACACACACACACACAAATCTATCCACAAAATATTACTAAAAGGAACATAGGCTTTAGAGTCATACACATTTAAATAGGAAATACAATTCTCTGGATCAGTAAGTATATATATAACCATAGGCAATTTAGCTCCCCACTTTACTTTAGGTTTCCTTCTTTGCAATGAATGAGAATAACTTCCTCAGCAGCCACTGTTTTAAAAATGAAATGAAAGTTCATGTGAAGTACTTACCAGAGGAATTAGCACACAGCAAATAGTCAACAAATATTAGCTCAGATAAAGATGATAATTGAGATATGATCAGACATTCAATTCAGTATGTATTTACCAAGTATCTAGTATATTATAGGGTATACAGGACAAATGTTGCTAAGATATTTACAGATAATTGTAGACATCCATGGATGCTATTTATGAAGTATAATTTGCCCACCTACTTGAACTTTTATGCATACCTTTCCAATAATATAGTTAACATATTTAAATCAAATAAATTCAGCAAATATTAATTGAGAAAGGTTTGAACCAGCCTCAGGGTTATTTCTAAAGTGTTGAAATAAAGAAGTTCTGTGGGTTCCACTTACACAGTATTCTTGCTCTATACAGGAAGAGGAATACACAAAGAAATTATTATAATTCTGTGTAAAACTCAGTAGCATAGTATATGGAAGAAGTGTGAGAGAATCAATTATGTCTGCCTTGGAGGACTGAGGAAAGGATTCACAGGTTAGGAGACAATTGAAATGGGCCCTAAAGGATGAAAAGGAGCTCATTAGAGATGGAATAGCAGGAAGAGGTAGACGCTAGTTCAAAGGCATGGTAGAGGACAAGTTTGAAAAGAAAAATTAGTTTAGGTTGTGAGTGTCTTTTTTGGTTCATCTTACAAAGTTTGAACTTTATTCAATAGGTATAGAGATATACTGAATACTTTTAATTAGAAGGGTAACCTGGATACATCTGTATTATAGAAGCCTGTTCTGTACAAAAGACAGGATAAGGAGAAACTGGGCAAAGAAGATCATATGGGAGGCCATTGCATAGTTACAAAAGAAGTGCATTTATGCAATATCTTCCATTTTACAAAACATATTTATAATTGTGGTGGCTTCTCACACAACCCTGTAATGCTTGTGTTTATCCCTATTTGCTTGTTAGTTGCTGAGGCCTTTACTTTGCCTGTATCATTCCCTAGAACTTGACAGAGAACTGATGCAGAAAAAATATACAGTATATGTAAATCAAAAGAATGACTTTTCTCCCATTGCAGGAATAGGAATGGAGATTCAAGAGACTAGGGTCCTTCATCAGCCATATTTGCTAGCTTATATAAAAAATCTCCTACCAAAAGCTCTTGCATTCACTGTATCTGGTGGTTATAACTTCAATGTAAAGGGCTGAATTCCAAAGACTTGAAAAATCAGAATTGTGTGCTTAGACACAAAGCATTTCATCATCTCACTTTGCTTCCAAGTATACAGCATACTATATATACATGAGCTCACTAATATATTTTCTTTTTTGAACATATTTTTAATGTTATTTTAATATGAGCATATTAAAACACATTTTAAATTGTGGCATGGAAAGAAGCAGAGCCAAAGGTAATAACTGAATCTTCTGACAACAAATGAGTATCTGTAGTCATGGCCAAGTCACATGATAGACACTATACTTTCTTCAAGTGATAATTTGTTGTTTACTCAAATAAAGGGAATAACTAGGATTAATAAAATAAGCTATAAAATTTTATATTTCATATAAACATCAGATGCTTTTTTGAAGTAAAAGATTCACAGGTTCAGAACCCTGACCTATGAAATATCTGTGACCTTTTCCTCTGATTTTTAAACAAATCCTCCCAGGCTGCTTTAGGCCAATTGTAATCTTATCACTCCTCTTCCTTCAACTCCTATGTTGGCACTAGGATTTTTTTTCTCTGTAGATTCAACCTCTTTCTTCAATTAAGTAATACCAACTGTCTTTTGAAATGTCCTTCATTTTTTTTTTTAACCACTAAATAGGAATAGTAATAGTGCCTCTCTTGACTGGGTTACTTTGAGGATTTTATGAGTGGATTTTAAAGTATATAGAGAAATTCCTAGAATACATTGAATTGAGTTATATGAAATTGATATTGTTTATAAGTTACATATTGGTAAGTTCAAACAGTAAGAACTATATGATAGCTTTTCATGATTATCCGTAATATTATTGTCCTGTTATCCTATGAAATCACCTAGATTACTTCATTGCTTCTGTCAGTGACAGTATCCTAATTCTCTGCAGGAATAATCTGTATGCTGAGCATCTTGGTTTACCACCTGGCACATGACTAAGTTTGAAGTTGATTTCAGGATTCCTTGCCAAAACCATCAAAATAAGCTTCATGAAACTCAAGGCACCTCAAATATTATCTATGGCCTTATTTTTGGCGTCATACTGTAAAATGGAAAGGACCCTAATACACCATTGTCTTGGTCAGCTTTTCATACTATAATAAAATACCTGATATAATTGACTTTAAAGAGGAAAGGATTATTTACTACACTATTACAGAGGTTTCAGTCTATGTATGATTAGATCCATCACTTTTGGCCTGTGAGGATGCAGCACATTATGTCAGGAAACAGTGGTGGAACAAGCTGCTTACCTCACAGTTACTTGGAAGCAAAACAAGGAAAGAGATTGGAATCCCACAATCACCTTTGAGGGCATATCTCCAGTTACCTGAAACATTGCACCAGGCACCGCCTCTAAAAGGCTTCTCTTCCTCTCAATATGAGAGTACCATTGACTGCAGACATTCTAGATCCGATTTATAGCAACCATTGACTACCTACATGAACTTGGGCAAAGTGCTTCATGGCTTTTCACCATACCATAGGGTCTTCTGCCTTTGCCTCTCTGCTCATACCCTGTTCTCATCTGAAATGTTACCTCCCTTATCCTGCCTCCACAAATCATTGAAGTAAATCCCCTCATCCTTTAAGTCCAAGCTGACGGGCTCTTTGCACATCGTTTTTCATGCAAAACTCCATTAAATATAAGTCATATTCCAGACCGTGAGTATAAAACTAAGGCACTTGCCACCTAATGGGTGTGAGGCATTGGCGCATTTCTGCTAGATGTCCTCATACGCATTAAGGCACCTGAGCCATGCAGTAATCCTATGGAGCAACTGATGCTGTGTTCCTAATTTTCAGCTGAGGGAATTTATCTTCAAAAAACTAAGTATTTTTTTTTTTCCCAAGAACTCACATCTACCATGAAATTAAGATTCTAGCCCTGTTGAAATTCCTTTCTACCCAACAAAACCTATGCACACTCAAAAGAATATAAAGATTCAATTTGAACCACAAAATTGGTCTTTAAAAATAGTATTATAATCTACTGTTTGTTTTATTTTTAATACCTTGGATTAGATTTAAAATTTCCTGAGGCTAAGAATTACATCTGATTTAATTTATTTTTATATGTCATGTTTCACATAACATAATAGTAATAAAAGCTATATAATGATGATGATTATAATATTAATATATAACATATAATAATAATAATATAATTTTCACCTATTTTCTTACTTCTTTAAAATGCAATAAAACAAGTAGAAAACAAATCAAACTTATAACTCTTAATTCTTGTTGGCTTCATCTTATAAGAAAGGGATCAGAGAAATAAAGTCATTTAGTTACTGAGGCCCTCAAGAATTGTGCTAGATCACCCTGCCTCTCAAGTTCAGCTCTTTCCACTCAGTTTCAAAGCCTTTTTCATGTATGCAGCACCAACTGAATACCTACTTACATGCTTCACATGGTAATCAGAGTCAAGATCAAAGATAGTTTTGCAAAAAGTCAATTGGATATTGTTCTTCTAAAATAACCAACCTTTTTTCAACCATGAATTTTGCTAAGAATTTTGATTTTGTTCATACATTTACTCAACAGTATTTATGTAGAATTTAGTGTGCTCCAGACACTCTGCTTTAGCAAACTGAACACTGTCCCTACTCTCAGATCTTAGAGTTTTGTGAGAAAGACAACTGGGAGCCAAGCAATTCTAGGTGTGAGCAGAGTTAGAAAAGAGGGCATATAGAGATACATAGCAGTGACTTCAACCTAGAAAGGTGTGCTGGGGAAGATAGCTGTGCAGTATTGAGGAATTTGTTGAGACCTGGGGCATGTAGGAGGTGGAGAAGAGCTTTGAAGATAGGAGCAGAAGAAGGCCCATGCCTATGCAGCAGGAGCGAGAATATATTATGAGGAAGAAAAGAATATTTTAAAGTGTCACGCGTAAGGGGAAGAGAGGCTAGTGAGGTAAGCAGGGGGCTGAACCTCTTGCTGCTGTGGTGAACAGTTTGGATTTTACTGAAAGACAATGGAAAAGCTCTGATTGAAATATATCCTGACTCTAACCTTTCCAAATTACCATACCATAGGCAAACCAATTCTATTTTCCTGTTTGCTCTACCTGTCATCAAAAATGCACATGTTTATACATGTAAGTATGTAAAACATATAAAATGAACAGGATTTACTGGTCCTAACTACAATATTTTATTACAAATTTAAGAGAGAGCAGCAACCAGCCTTAATTTTCACAGCCCAGGTGGAAATCTCAGCATTCCTCAAAAAAGAAATCTCCTTCTTTGTGCCCTGAGTACATTTCATGGTCAGCCAAGTCATGTGAGGGAATGTAAATGGAGACTTACAATGACATTTGCACAACTGCTTTCCTGATTATAATCATACCACAAGGTGATATTTCAAATATTAATTAATTTATTGCTACTTTGTCATTTTCAAAATCATAGCAAATACCGAAAGGGAAAAAAATCTTGCACAGAGACCTACGGGGGATGTCTGTGATGTTTTTTTCTCTTTACACAATCAATGTTTCCTTTAGTTAGAGTGGGGCTCCAATCTATCAGACTGCTGAGAGTGCCCCTTTGAAATCTTCAGGGTGATAATTTAAGTGAAATAGAAATGGAGAGAAGGAAAAGGTCACATCCTTGGAAATCTTTTGTGATAAAGGATTTTCATGGCTGCTTAATAAGATGGCACAGAGGGGATCAGCATTACAATTAAGTTTGCAATCTTGTTGTACCCAGTGCCTCCTTCTAAATATTATCTCTGCTCTCCTTAGTTTTCTTGCAACAATATAGGTGATAAATTCCTCTGACACTCCTAACCTTGCAAGAGGACTTATTTGCCCCTGAAGTTCCCAACTACATCTCAGGGAGGTATTATTTCTTTATTTGCCTCTTCTTTTCTAGATACATGTTTATAATTGCACAAGAGTTACAAATTGCTTTTAAGATTCATTTTGATTTCTCTAATTCCCTGAGCCCATACCATCTCTGCAATAGTAGAGAATACAGTGGGAAAACACCAGGTTTTCAGTCAGAAAGTCTCAGGGGTGAATTGACATGTTGCTACTGTTTACCTGCAAGTTACTCAACCCCTCCAAGTCTCACTTAGGCCTGTTAGTTCTGAGATAACATAGGCAGCATGTTAAGTGCCCCGTGTGAGGGTTAATCGGGGTATAGAATTGCCTCTGTATCCTTAGCACTCATTTTTAGGAATGCTGTTCTCCAAGTTCTAGTGGTTTTTTAGGTTCAGCTAAGTCCTACTCACAATAAGAAAAATATGTGTGTTGTGGTGCAGGATAAAAGTACGAAAAAGGCATTTTCCCTCAAGGACCTTCCCATTCAGAAAGACGAACAGGTATGTGTACATCTAAAGGCTAAGTCTGAACATTTTATCCTTCTGTTAGAGGAATGATGGGGAAAAAGGACAGAAGTTAATTTCAGCAGCATGAAGCTGGACTTTCTGAAAAGATTCTCATCCTTGAGGTATGGGGAAAGTTTTGACCAGTAGAGAACTTTGTAGGTAGTATGCAGGCCCACCGTCTCTCTGTTATACCAGAGTCCCTAGATCCCTTCAAATTAAAAGAGTTTTCATAGCTTAAGTGGTGGCAGGATCTAAAATAAACTGATAAACTACAGTCCTTTTAAATCTCATTTAGTGACTACTTAGATGTTATAATCCAGAAATACTAATATATTTTGACCATAGGATGCTTGCTCAGATCTTACTGAGAAACTATGTCACATGGAGTTACATTAATTTATCTTTATAAAAAACTCATCTCTTCCCCCACCAATTTCATACATCTAGACATACAGTTTTTAGACTGAGGATTCATTGTGGTTGTTTATTATAGGCAGCATGAATAATACAATGTCATTCAGAAAATGTTGAATGGGTTAATAGAATATTAAGTGATCCACTGTTGCTTGGAAGGTGAGTGAATGAACAGCAAAGATCAAGAAGGAATTTCATTCATTCAGGGAATAATATCTGTTGAGCACTTACCACATTTCAGGCATCATCCCAGATATTGAGAGTACAGCTCTGGGCACACCTGACCATTATAATTTGGCAATGGTCTTTCTTTGTAAGTCCCCGGTTCTTCCAGAATAGTGGTAATCAACCAGTGTTCTAGTTGGTGGTGGCAGGATGAATGTGTTGTGGAGGGACAGAGATGGTAAGCACATTTCTCCAGTTTTTGCACCCATTAAGAGTCAGAGGCAGGAAAACCCAACTCAGGTAGGCTAATACGTACTTGCTCATAACCCCATTACACAGCTCCTCTTAAATTTAAAAACATACAGGAGAACCAGGTGCAGTGGTGCCTACCTGTAATCACTGTGGCATGGGAAGCTGAGACAGGAAGATCTCAAGTTCAAAGCCAGGTTCAGCAACAGCAAAGCACTAAACAACTCACTGAGACCTTGTCTCTAAATAAAATACAAAATAGGGCTGGGGATGTGGCTCAGTGGTTGAGTGCCCCTGTTCAATCTCTGGTACAAAAAAAAAAAACATACAGGAGAGTCATCAACATTCTCTATAGGACTTGATGACAGTATCACAGAAGGCTTGTCATAGGTTAGATCACCAAGAATGACTATGATGGACTGTAATAAAGAAGAGGACCAGGTTACAAGGTTCAAAGTAGTTCTTTGCTGTGGGCACAGCCTAGCAGCAGAGACAAGGAGCACATCTTCTGTTGGTCTCTATTCCTGACTTGGTCATACACTAGATGATGGTCTTGGGGTAAGTGCCCCAAGATCTCATTTTATCTTACCCCACAAATGAAAGTAGTAATAGTATCTACCTTGTAAAAGTTAAATAAATTTCAGTATACTGATTTTAGGGGACAGTACTGGCACATATAATTCTAACAAAGACAGAGTCCTTGCTCTCATGTTGGGTACTGGAGTTGTTTCTTTTCCATACTGTTTGCCATAATTATAAATTACACAATTATTTGTATTTGCTTAATGTCTGTCTCTTCACTCCTCTATGGAACACGGACACTGTGACACAGCGATTCTGATTTTTTTAGCACTGTCACTAACACAAGCATCTCAATACATAGTAGGTCTCAATGAACATACTGAAAGATGGATATATAAGTGCAGAAGTGTCATAAACAAATAATTAGGAGTATGTCCTTTACACCAACAGACAAATCCTTTATATTTTTTTGTGATCATCTTTAAATTCCTTTTCCCTTGGAAACCTGGAACACAGAATGACTTACATTTCAAAACTTTATTCTCAGAGTTATCTATTTTTGAGCCAAACTCTTGCATTGATTTAAGAAAAACTGTTTCATAATATAGACACCCAAGACTAATTGCATTGTCTAGGCACATTGGATAAGGATTTAATTTCACACATCACACATGATCGGCATCAAATTGTCAGAGTCGTATTTCATACCTCCTTCATGGAGAACTTTAATCTTCTTAGCCCACTTTCACAGTCCACTACTCTGAAACAAGGCTCAGTTAGAGCTTAATGGGGAAAAAAGAAAGGTAAAATGACAAAAGAGAAAGTAAATGGTCATTGTTATCACTGATTGCAGAAACACACACACAGCCCCAGAAACTGCTGCACCTTTAGACCCAGATTCACACAGTATCCTAGGAACCCACCCATGAGCATGTGCAGCTTCCAGCATCTGCTCCAATTTTATCTACAAAGGTTCTAAATCCGGGCTACAAAATAGCTAAACCCAATCACCAGAATCTATAAGGATCCCATGTTCTCTCTTTAGAAAAAAACTTACGTTCTTCAGAAGTTCAGGGGCTAAATTCTTCCACTGAAATTCCACAGTAGGTTGCCAAGAAGCAGTTGGAGTAAAAGAATTGTCAGTTCTGCAATGTGCTACCTTCCTAGTGGGTGCTTCTGCACTGAAACCAAAGGCAGAATTTCCATGTACAGATTCTCCTTCATGATATTTCTCAAATTCAAATCTTCTCAAATATTTCCATTGACTGTTTCTTTTGTAAGATCTTCATTCTCTTTTGATGAATTCTTATTAGAATAGGCTTCAGCAGACTTCTTTCTTCCCTAAGAATATTTCCTCCACATTATCACCAAAGTGTTCTCCATAAAGTGCAAATCTGCTTATGATTCATCAAACCATCCCTCTTCTAAGCAGTACACAAATATTTTAGCGTTTCAGAAAATGTTCTTAAATTTTAAAACCTGCCACATTTCCCAGACTTTTCCATACTTCTAGACTCATTTCTAATGACACTACATTGCAAATTCCTCTAAATCCTGGGAAACTACTGACATCTCCCACTTCCATACTCCATTGAGGCTTGTATTTTACCTCCATTTTATGAGTCATTGTATGAGTCATCTTTATAGACTGATCTTCTTGAGATTTTTACACTTACTGCTCTTAAAGAGATATCAATTGTTTTTGTAATCATCTAAGCTCACTCATGAATCCAGATTGAGATGAGTGTTCGGCAGGCAATTATGCTGATCAAGGCTGGGCTCTCAGAGATCTGAGACTCAACTGGCTATATGTACTTTCAAAGGGCTTTGACAGTAGGCAGTACAGACAAGGCAATAAACAGGGTCTGTTCCACGGGCATCTTATCTTCCAGGAAGAGAGTATAGGTTTGTTATCATAGTGTAACAGGCCTTCAAGAGACAATAAAGGTTCAAGATCTCTTGAGGCCTAGGCTTAGACTGGCCAGCCATCAATTTCTATTAATGATTAGACCAGGAGTTTAGCCTAAATAAACTGATCGGGAGATACACTCCACCTCATGCTAGAAGCAGCTACAATGTCTCATTGCAAACAACATGGCTATTGGGAGGGTGGAGAAGTGGGGCCATTATTGTAATCAGCCTACCATAACTTGTGAGTAAAACAAGAAGACACACATATCATGTTGCCCCCTGAGCATTTAGAGCAGCACTTCACACAGCACAGTGAGCTACCTATTATTGTTAGTGCCATTTGGCTGAGTTACAGTAGCTATTAGAAATTTATTTGTAATTTCTGAAAATCCCTCAAAACAGAAGAAATAATTTCAGGGATGCTTATACTAAGTTTGCTGTTGTATAACAGAGTTAAATGAAAAGAGGATACCAATGACCATTAAACTATATAACAGCTGGAGCTGGGTGCAGTGGCACATATCTGTAATTCCAGCAGCTCAGAAGGCTGAGGTAGGAGGATCCTGAGTTCAAAGCCAGCCTCAGCAACTTAGCAAGGCTCTATGCAATTTAGCGAGACCTTATCTCTAAATATCAATATAAAAAGGGCTGGGGATGTGGCTCAATGGTTAAGTGCCCCTAGGTTCCATCCCCAGTACCCTCCCTGAAGAAAATATATTTATAACATATATAAATAAAACAGCTAGTACTAGGATACTATAGGGATTATACCTTTATACATCATAGGAGAGAGAAACTTTGATCACTATTTTACATATGAGCAAAGAAACGCTAAAAAGTTAATGAGAATTTCAAGGTCATGCAGTTGGTCCATGGAGACCCAGGAAAAAAAAACACAGATTTTCAAAATTTACTCTAATGCTGTGCTTTCTCCTTTGTATTTTTTTGATATTTAAGTCTACTTAGATTTACTTACATCTAATCAGCTCTGTCATGATGGTTATTATCTCATTGCAAAGGTTTTGGGAGTAGAACATCTACATAAGAGATTTAGCTTAACTGAAAATTTCTCCAGTTTATTCATCCTTGCAAGGACAAAGCCATTTTTTTTCTGCAGCCATAATTTCTCTTTCTACTTTTAATAAATTGTATGTTCTCCATGCAATTGATCAGATGTTGTGTACTTTGGGGATGCCAATCAACATCTAAAAGGTTTATTCCAATGAATAAACACTACCCTGAAAAATAGGGGAAAGAAAATTCTTATCTTTAACAATTTTTTTTTAGTTCTTTGTTAAAGCAAAGGGCTAAAAATATTTCAAGTCAAACACAGCCACCTACCATCTAAGAGTTAGAAGTTTACTTAGTAATCTCCTTATCAGCCAAACAGCTGGAAGCCCAGATAAGTCCTGTGTGTAAGAAGCCAGTGTCAACTTGTTTCTAGATAATAGCAGTGGAGAAAATATATCAGAAAAGAAGGAGTTCATCAGGAGGAATTAATTTTGTAGTTTTTCTGACATGCAATGAACTCTGAGGACTTGTGAGTTTATTATCCATTGAACCAACTGGCCAGTTGAAGGATGCTTTGTATGTCACCGACAGGATGTATTATTCCAGTGTTTGATTTTCCACGTGTTTTATGTCCAGGAGTTTGTTTCAATTTCTAAAATGTGATACTAACTGTATTTTGCTTTATGGAATAGATATGTCACTGGAAACTTGCTGCAAATTGATTTTTTTTTTCCTTTTGTAAATGGAAAACTAATTGAAATACACTAGGGGGGGAATTTGCTAGTTAAAGAAATCCTTGTGTTGTGTGAAAATTGCTTTTCCTCTTGAGAATAAGTACTTCTTAATGTATCTATTTTGAAAATTTAAATTTTTGTGCAACCAGTGAGTTTCATGTAGCTGTGCTCATCTGTGTACCTTAGGGCACCTGGGGAAAATGCATTAACATCAATTTAGTAATAAGCCTTTTCTGAATACTTCCCACATCCCCAAACTGCATGAGAGTTTCACAACTTGAAAACATCATACTTATTATTGAAGTGTTGATATGTACCCTTCTATAACTCTTCAATTAAACTGTGACTAGTGGAGAACCAAACTCCCCTCTATTCCATCCTCTGTAATACTGCTATAAGGCAGAATGGCATGGTTACAGTAGGAAAATTGTAACAATGCATTCATAAACCAATTGAAATACCACCTCTACATGGTCATTCAGCTATTTCCCATATTCAGTCAGATGTAGAAGGCAGTTCTACTTAAAAGAATGAGTTTGGGAGTTGGATTACAAGCGACAAGTCATTTCGTTCTTTGAGCACCAGTTAGCTGATGTGTGAGGGGCGTGGCAGAGATCTTGGAACTTAATGCAATACAAGCAGATGGTGGTTGTCATTTGTGCTGGGGTCCTTGTTATTCCCCATGCTCTTTCAGAGGGAGGCTTCCACTCATTCCCTGCTTGAGTCAGTATCTAATGCTCTGCAAGAGGAATAAAGGAAGTCTCTCCAGCACTTCTCAGCTTCCTACTTCCTTGCAGTCTCATTCCTCTTGATCTCTAGATTGGTGGATTGCATTCTCCAGTTTAAGTTCATCATAGCAATAGTGTCTTATTTATTTATTTTGATACTGGGGATTGAGCTCAGGGTGCTTAACCACTAAGTAACTTCCCCAACCCTTTTTATTTTTTGTTTTGAAACAGAGTTTAAGTAATTTGCTGAGGCTAGCCTCTCACTTGCCATCCTCTTGCCTCAGCCTCCTGAGTCGCTGGGACAACAGATGTACACCACCATGCCTGGCATCAATGATGTTTCTATGTCATCTTAGAGTCTAAAGTTGCTTGGCATGACACAGGGAGGGGACTTGCTCACCATCAAACCAGTGATGTGGGTTTCATGTTTTTTCTATATGAAAATGTTCAGCATTGAATTATGACACTTTTCTATTTACTAATTGTATTACCTGAAGTGATTTATTTGACTTCTTTGCTTAACTTCAAACGTATTTTGATAAATAAATACATACATAAATAAAACCTATTCTTAGAGATGTTAGAAAGATTAAACAAAATAATAGAGTGTGAGATATTTAGCAGAGGCTTGGTTCACCACAGTAAGTGGTGAGATCATTTACTGTAATACTCAGGAAGGAATATGCCTCACACCCCACATCCAGAATCTAAGACTCTCACTTATCCGGAAACTGTTTCTTTGAAGAAATAATGGGATTCCTTTGCTGTATGTCACTTTTTTTTTTTGCCATTGGGCATTTATGATAATATATTTATTGTGATTTTTGAACAGTGTTTTTAAATGTATTTTATAATCTTTCTTAAATATCTACCTTTCTTGTCAGGGAACTATATGTAATTAAAAATTCATTTGCTATTTCTCTATTCAAAATTCTCCCTGATTTAAGGCTACTTTTCATCCTGTCTCTTTGAGTCTTCTCTAGTCTCAAGGCCTTCTGTTATATGTCCTGTCCAGGTTTAGTTAATGCTGTGCTTTTCTCTAAATTTATCTTCCTCTCTCAGACTTTAGTGCTGGTGCACTAAAGTTTCTTTCTAGTGTGCTTGCTCCTTCTCTCATTCTCTCAATAATCTCCTTTAAGCCTCAGCATTTTCTGCCCTGTGGCCCTGTCTTTGACTCACCATGTGAAGATTGTTTCCCTCCTGGGCATCTTCCTGCACTATTTACATGTCTATGTAACAGTACTGTTCTAACGGTAGGGAACCTGAGAGTTCTTATACTCTCATCCTGTGATGAAGGGTACATTCTTTATAATTTTATATTGCCAGTGTCTGGCACAGTGCCTGGCAGTACTAGGTTCTCCCAGGTGTGTGAGCATGCACGTGCAGGCACGCGCATGCACACACACACACACACACACAGGCACATATACTTTCTTGCAATAAAGAAAGACGTTGTTCGATATCATGTGGACTTTATTTCCTCTAACAGTTACCGCACTCCAGGGTAAATATCACATAATGTAAACAAATTAGAGGAGTTCTCACCTTACTATTTAGTTTGTGGACACATATTCCCAGGGAACAGGCAGATACTGGAACAGATATTTTCTCTAAATAGTACAATATGCATTCACAGTTGCAAAATCAATATACCATTTACTGAAAGAGAGTTGGTTTTATCTGTTGAGTGTGCTGTGTTACAAATGACTTTATACAAATGTAATTGACCCTGACCTTCCAATTTGTGAAAGTTGTTCATTAAGCTTTTTCTCTCCTGTGCTAAAGAATAAACTTCCAATAATAACAATTTTTAAAATGCTATTTAGGATTGAGATTTAATTCCAAACAGAACTTTATAGAAATGCCTTTGCTTAGTCTTGAGAATTTCATGTAATCATTTATGCAATGAAGTTGAACATAAGCTATAAAGTTTAAATAAATAATTATTTCTAAGATAGGCCATCAAAAGCTAATAGGTTCAAAATGATTTTTAAAAATTAGTTTTCTTTGGGGCTAGGGTTGTAGCTCTGTGGTAGAGCACTTGCCTAGCATGTGTGAGGCACTGGGTTCAATCTTCAGCACCACATAAAAATAAATAAATAAAATAAAGATATAGTGTCCATCTACAACTAAAAATATATTTAAAATTAGGATTTTTTGTAGTGATCAGTGTGGTCAACAAGCTGTTATTATTTAAAAAATTTAAAAATATGACACAGAATAATGTGAAATACTCATGTAAATGAAGCTTTACCCATAAGATATAATTAGAAAATATTTTTATTATTAATTTCTCCAATCATATTTTTAACTTAAAATATATCACTGACAACCAAGGAAGCTTCATAAGAAAGGAGATAGTGTGCATGTGTCCATGATTACCTCATCATATCCATCTTATTTAATTGCTTTACATTGTTCCTTCCCATTCCTTGATGATTAGCAAACATTTACACATATTTATACTGATTGCCTGCTTAATATGAAACTATGAGCTTTTAAATAATTTTCATGTTAAAGGATACTTCATATGTTCAGAGGAACTTTTCTATTTACTTTTCACATACCTTTCTGAATTATCATTTATTTACATTTTATTTTAGACTTAACTACATTTGCCTGTTTCCTGAGGAAACTTGATATAAACATGTCACACTGAAGAGTCTGTCTCCACTATTTTTATTCAGCTTAAGATTTAGGAGATTAATGCATGTTGAAGGAGATGGCAATAGTTCATTTATTATTAATCTTGCATGGTATACTAGTATATGAATAAACCATATGTAATTTAACCATTTGTATGTGATGGGCATTTGAATTGTTCATCATTATTCTTGTTAATAGCACACTATAACATGGCCTGGGAGGAGGAAATGGAAGGTGACTGTTAACATCTATGGGCTTAGTTTTTAAATGATGATGTTTAAAAATTAGGTAGTGGCGATGGTTGTATAGCTCTGTTAACTTTTTTTAAAAACCCACCAATCGTACATTTTAAAGTGGTATATTTTATGGTGTGTGAATTATGTCTCAATAAAGCTATTGTATATGAAATAACAATATAAATGTATAAACATTCTTATGCTTGTCTCCTGGTGTAAATAAGCAATATATTTTCTGTGGCACAATTCCCTACCAGTTAAGTTGTAGATTGTATAGTATGTGTGCCTTCAAATTGATATAATAATTGCAAACTGTTCTCTAAAACATTCGTGCTTATTACACTTCCACTAGGGCTATGTACTGTACCCTTGTTGCTTTGTGATTGCCAATGCCGAGCATCATCAGATAACATAAATAATAGATAACCCAGTGAGAACAAAATGGCACTACATGTGGTTTGATTTTCTAGTTTCTTCTTTATTAATGACGGGGCATACTTCCCATATATTTAGTGATTATTCTTACTTCTTAGTGTGGTAAAATGTTTGTTTGTGTCTTTTGCCTACTCTTCAACTGGTTTTGCTATCTTTTTCTGACAGTGCTAGTAATCCTTTACATGTGATGGGTGTTAATCTCTTATCAGTAAACACGTTGCATATATTTTCTTCTTGTTTGAGGCTTACACTGTCATTCCCTTTATGGTGACTTTAGAAGAATATACATTCTTAATGCTGACATAATTAAATTTGCCCATTTTTTCCATCAAGAAATTGTACTTTGTGTGTCTTATGTTAATTAGCATTTTTCTACACTATAGAGATAAAGATATTTACTTATATTTTCATTTAATATTAAAATCGAACTTAAAATTTTATGTTTGTAATTTTTCTCTGATAGAGATTATTTTAACTTGTTTTAAATTAACCAATTTTGCTTTCACTATTACTGCACAGTACCTTCTATTTTACAAATATGTGCCCTTTCACTTAAGATAGATATAAAGTTTCTATATACTTAGAGCTCTGTTTTCTGAGTTCCCTATTCTTCCTACTTTTCCATATCAATGTCTATAATAGTCTATGGGTCAGTTATTATGTGTTTATTATATCTTTAAATAGGATGAGTAAATAACAATCCTTTTTTGCTTCAGAAATATCTAGGCCCTCTGTTCTGTCATACAAAGTTGTTCTAGTTACCTTGTCAATTTTCAAGTCAAATCTATTTGGATATTTATTGGAATCATATGGAACCCTGTTATGGTTTGGAAGTGAGGTGTCCCTCATTATCTCTTGTATGAGAGACAATGCAAGAAGGTTCAGAGGAGAAATAATTGGGTTGTGAGAGTCGTAACCCAGTAAATTAATCCCCTGATAAAAATTAACTGAGTGGAAATTGAAGTGGTAGGTATGGCTGGAGGAGGTAGGAATCGGGGTGTGGCATTGAGGTATATATTTTGTATCTGGCGAGTGGGGACTCTCTCTCTGCTTTCTGATCAACATGTAAACTGTTGCCACACTCTTCCACCATTGATGTCGTGCCTCACCTTGAGCCCTGAGGAATGGATCCTACTGTGCATGGATTGAGACCTCTGAAACCATGTGCCCTCAAATAAACTTTTCCTCCTCTAAAATTATTCTGCTCAAATCTTTTAGTCACAACAGTGAAAAAGCTGTCTAAAACAAACTAATTCATAGTTAGTAGAAAACTAACACCTTGAAGTTACCAAGTCTTTCTCAATGAGTAAGAAATACCTCTCCAATTATTTATATATTTTCACATTCTATATTTACATCTCTATTGAGCTGACATAAAATAAACTACATATACAAATCTGATAGATTTCAATGTATGTGTACACCATGGAACCACTACCATAATCAAAATAAGGAATAGATCTATCACCTTCAAAAATCTTATCAAACCTCTTTCAATATTTCCCTCCCCTTTAAAAAATTTTAAATTTTCTCTATATAGATTTGTTATTAATATATTCTATGTTGTTTTGTTACATAATTTTCTCTATATAGAATTTTGTTAGATTTTGTTTGTATTTCTCTATATAGACTATGTAAAATGTTTTAGCATTTTGTTTTGCTTAACTACTAAATCACATCCCCAGCCCTTTTTTAATATTTTATTTTGGGACCAGGTCTTGCTGAGTTACTTAGGGCCTTGCTAAGTTACTGAAGCAGGAGTATTTAAAGCCAGCTGAGCCACTGGGATTCCAGATGTGCATGTGCAACACCGCACCTGGATGTTTTAGTATTTTCTTGATTCGTTTTTTATTAATACTATACTTTAGACATTTAGATGTTTATCCTCATCTTCATCATCATCATTATTAAATGCTTGTTTAGATTTTACCAGTTTTGATCCTTTTCTTTGCAATAATCCTTACTTCTCACATCATCTTAATTTTTCTTTAAGTGCATCCTTTTAAATTTTTTCTAGTGAAATCGTGTTGGTTTAGTCTGAAGGCGTCTGTATTTTGTATTTGTTCTTGGAGCTAGTGTTCCTGCCTCTTCTGTTCTCACTTCATACTTATTTCTCTTATCATTTTCAACATACTACTCTATTGTGTCTGGTTTCCTTTTTTTTGTTTGGCAAATGTCAACTCTCCAGTTGTTTTTGTTTAGAGGACTTTTAGCTTATTTCTTATTACTGGTCATCAGTTTTATTCTGATGTGTCTAGATGTGAGTTTCGTTTTATTTACTGAGGTAGTGTGTTCACTGAATAAATTTTTGTCTTTCTGCAAATCTGGAATATTCACTGCTTTTGATTCTGTGAATATTCCTTTTTCTGTATGTTTCCTATTGTCTTCTAGAATGTCAATTAAAATATGGCTTTTCATTCTAGCCTTCTCCATGACTTTCTAAGTATTTTTCATTTTTCTAATTCCTTGCATTTCATACATTTTGTCTTATAGTTTATGTTTTAGTTTATTAACATTCCTTTCAGTCACTGTTTTTTTTTTCTTTTAAAAATTTGTTTAGTTGCCAATGGACCTTTATTTTATGTATTTATTTGTGGTGCTGAGGATCAAATCCAGTGCCTCACACATGCTAGGCAAGCGCTCTACTACTGAGCCACAACCCCAGCCCTTCAGTCATTGTTTAACCCCCTTAGTATTTTTAAAGTTAATTTTAAAAAAATTAAGCTATCTTAATTTCTTTTATACCTTAGCTGATTTTTAAAGGCTATTGTCTAGAATATTCTTGGGCTACAAAAAAGAATGCAATCCTGTCCTTTCTAACAACATAAGTAGACCGAGAAATCATCACATTTAGCAATGTAGGCCAGACACAAAAAGACAAGTACAGAGTGACCTCACTCATTTGAAATCTAAAAAAGTTTTTCTTATAAAATTTAGGCCAAGGAGAGTTGGGGAGGGCAGAGTGAGGAAAGAGTGGTTGATAGGAACTAAGTTACAGTTTTCAAGAAGCTCTGGGGTGCAATGCTGAGTATAGTGACTATAGAAAACAGTTATGCACTGTACATTTCTAAAAGCTAGAATAAAGGCTTTTGAAAATTTTCACCATCAAGAAATAATAAATGTTTTAAATGAGAAATGATTCACTGTACATAATACATACAAATCCTGAGGATCTTCAGTAAAGATTTCTTTCCTTTATGGACGCTTCACCTTCAGTTTTCTTTGATGCTGCATTTAAAATTCACTGACACAGCCGGGCACGGTGGTGCACACCTGTAATCCTAGCACTTTGGGAGGCTGAGACAGGAGAATTGCGAGTACAGAGCCAGCCTCAGCAATGGCGAGGCACTAAGCAACTCAGTGAGACCCTGTCTCTACATAAAACACAAAATAGGGCTGGGGATGTGGGGATGTGGGGATGTGGCTCAATGGTCAAGTACCCCTGAGTTCAACCCCCGATACACACACACACAAAAAAAATTCACTGACATATACCTAGTAGAGGGGATTTTGAATGTTCTCCTCATGAAGAGTATGTCTGTGGGGACAATAACTCTGATAGAAACATTGCACATCATACGCATGCATAACAATTAAAATAAAAATACATGCTTAAGAAAAAACCTTGCCAGAAACACTGCCATTCAATTTCCTCCTTTTTTTTCCAGACCACACAGCTAATAAAAATTCTGGCCCAAGACCCAAATAGATAGACCTACAGATACAGACTCTCAGAGGACATTGCTAATGTTGATATTACACAGTTTCTTTCCTACTTAGTGCCAAGAAGTTACAGACCTCTTTTGGGTCTCTATATTGTAAACAATAGAATTTCCTCTCCTAGCAGATTATTTTGCTAAAGATAAGACATTTATGAGTCTGATTTATGTGGCGGCAGGAGTGGAATGCAGATTTGCATTGCTTTCCCCACTGTGGTCTTCAGGGTCAGGGGCTTGGGCTTTCATTTCCGGCATGTGTTCACAAAAGCTCCCTCTAATGTTCTGGTATTATCATGACTCTAGGCAGCTTGTGCTTCTAAATTTGCTTACTACCTTCCTTCGGCTCCCTCTTATTTTCCTTCTCTTCCATCTTCTCTTTTATCTTTTTCTTTTTCTTTCTCTGGAGCTAGGGAACTTTTCTTGTGAGCTTTTCTTGTAAGCTTAACAATGTATTTAAAAGTCTATTTTAATTACCTAATATCTAGGTGTTTTGAAATCAAGGGATTTTTCAAATACATTATTTTTAATGCTGCCTAGATGGATATTTTCTAATTATTACTATGTCTTCCATTTCATAATTATTACATTTAATAAAGTCAAGTATATATTAGATTTACCAAATTATTTCTAAATTGTTAATATCTATGAGGGGTGTATAAAACCGCAATTATTGATGTGGTTAACATTTTATCATTACATCTGATATGACTTATATTATCCTATTTTATCATCTTTTTGTTATTTCCAATGTAAGAACATTAATTTCTGTCCATTTTGAGAATATTGAGATCCACCTTAAATTTTCTCATTTGTATTTATAGTGTTTTTTCATCAACAATGATAAGTTCCTGGTCTTTGTTTATACTGACTAATTTGTGCCGAATAAAGAAGCATTGAACTAATAGCAGCATAATACTTTTTTGTTATCTTTACTACTTAGATTGTTTTATCCATTATAGTATTCACACTACATATCATTATTATTTAAGAAACCCTTACCTGTACTTCAAAATATATTTCAATCTGATAATTCAGCCACCAGTGCCACTAATCACTATTTACCTAAAATCTTGATGGACTGGGAATGTAGCTTCTCAGTTACTACCTGGTTTGCACTGGTGTTCAGAATAAATTCTACAACACAACACAGCATGGGTTGATCAACAACTTTATTCAGGACTCTTGCAAAAGAATGTTCGTCCAAAAGGTAAGGAAGGCCTGGATTCCTGACTCTATCCACATGAGAAGATAAACCAGGGCCATAGGCCTTGGCAGGACATGCCACATGTATACCACCCAGCTATCCCTTTTTATAATACAAATATGAGAAAGTAGCCTCTACAATGGGTAGACAGAATATGAGGTCACCAAGCAGTCTGAGTTAATATGCCATCTCTTTTAAAAACAATACTATCTTAGAATACCACTTGCTCAGTGGTAGAAATGTTATAGACTCTCTTACATGAGAAAGGAAGGTCTCTCAGAGGATTGTTGTGAATATTAAATGTGATAGAGCATTTAAAAAGACTGCTTATAGGTATTGACAAATGTTTAGTTCAAATTTCCTAGTAAGAAGTGTGTGTGTTTGTGTGTATGTGTGTATGACATGCTATCATTTAGGATATGACATCCTACCATTTATCCCTAAAAAGAACAATAGATTATTTAAGGCACATTTTAAAAATGCGACTATTACTTAGAAAATGTGTTTAAGTTTATAACCAATTCTGTGTAACGTTTTGCATGTTTCAAAGAACTTAATATGAACTAACCTGATTAATATTCATGATGACTATTTCAGGGTGTGCTAGTATTGCCCACATTAAATAGAAATAAAAAACAAATATTAAGGAAGGAATATACAACCAAGCTAAGTGAGTAGAGGTAAAATTTAAATGAAGTCCCCTGATTGGGGAGGAATATATTCCATTTCTAAGTTTGCATGAAAGTCAGTGGCAATGATGAAAATGAGAAAGAATATCATTCATAAGTCATGGTTGACAAGACATGTTTTAGGACTGTTCCTTGTCCCCGCAGTCTGATGAAGTTTCTCTTTATGTTTCTCCAAATTCTTGGAAAAAAAATGTGTTGCAACCCATAGAAGTAGCCTGATTCCCATCATAAAATCTGTTTTATTGTTCATTGTCTTGGGATTTAAGAAATGTATGTAAAACTATCCACTGCTTTCCATTCTCTAGTCAAAAGTCTCACTCTAAAATTGTACCAAGAATGGCCATTTAATAAGAACTCATTCCTGAAGAGGCTCCCAGCTCTAACCTTGTATTATTGAGCCAGACCCAAGAAGACTCTGTGTCTGGGTCAAATCATCTCCTCCACTCCCACGAAATTGCTTTAAATAACTTTAGTTTTTACCATACCCTTGGGTTTTACTGTGGGGCTATGATTTAAAAAGGAGTGATAGAGGAAAGGCCTTCGCCTTTCTTGTAAAACTGTCATCCAGCACATTGGTCATTGCTTTGCTCATATAATAGGCCTTGTAGCCAATGCTTCTGAGAACTCCAAGCCAGGAAAAGATTTGTCTATTCTGATGAAAGGTCTCCCACCCTTGATTGGACATTTTAAGCAAGGCATAATGGAAAAAATATATTGAGTTGGTAGCTGAGTATACAATGTTACTAAATACTTTTTTAGTTGAAAACATAGTAAGTGGAAAATGCATTTATATACCTAAACTACTGAAGATCATAGCTTAGTGACACTGTAGCATATTGGCTGACTGGGAGCTACAGCCCAGCATGAAGAGAGAGTATGCTAGCTCTGGAGAAGATCTAATTCAAAATTTGAAATATATTTTTTAAGACCTTTATTTTATTCATTTATATTCATGTGGTGCTAAGGATCGAACCCAGTGCCTCATGCATGCTAGGCAAGTGCTCTACCACTGAGCTATAGCCCTAGCCCCTGAAACATGATTTCTACTGACCATGCATCATTTTTGCACTATCGTAAATTTAAAAACTCATAATTCACTCCATCATAAGCTGGGGAGTCTATGTGTACACATATCATGTCAGTATGTGTTTTCATCTCAACTCTTCAAGACCATATTCAAATTAACAATTGTTCTTTAGATTAACATTCTAAAGTTATTGTTAGTGCACTATGGATATACATAATAGTGAAGTTCATTTTGACATATTCATAAATGCATATAGCATATTTGTCTTCATTCTCTAGTACTGCTGCTTTTCCTCCTCTTCTCCCTCCTCTGGCCCACTATCTCTATTCTTCTGATCTTACTTGTATTTGCTTATTTATTGTGTAACTGATGCTTAATGTTATATATAAATTTGGAAAGCATTGTGGTATATTCATACATGCACCTAATATAATTTGGTGAACTTCATTTTTTCAGTTCCTTTCCCTCCTTTTCTCCTTCCTCCTTGGTCTCCTGCTTCTACTCTACTGATCTCCTTTCTTTTTTTGCAAGATTATCTTTTGTTTTATTATTTTTTGATTTTTGGTTTAGCTTATGCATATGAGAGAAAACTTTTGATCCTTGAATTTCAGAGCCTGGCTTATTTCACTTTAGCACAATGTTCTCCAGTTCCATCCATTTAGCAACAAATGACATAATTTCATCTTTCTTTATGGCTGAGTAGAACTCCTTTGTGTATGTACATCACATTTTCTTTATCCATTCATCTACTGTAGGGCACCTAGGTTAGTTCCATTACTTGGCTATTGTGGATTGTGCTGCTAAAAACATTGTTAGGCATATATCACTATAGTATGTTGATTTTGATTCTTTTAAGTTTCACATTCCCCTTCTGTAAAATGCAAGTAATGAGCCCCAAACTGCAGAATTATTTTGCATCATAAGCATTACAGTGGGCTAACCACAGAGTTGTTACAGCAATTGTTAACTTTATTATGCCGATGCTATGTGTCAGGAACTGAGAAGTTCCTTTGCATATATTATCTTTAAGCTTTTCAGTAAAACGAAGTAGTTTCATTATTTTATCAAATGCTAAATTGAGATTCAGAGAATAGAAGTAACACATCTGAAGTCACACAGCTAGCTGGTGACCAAACTATATTTCAAAATCATGTTTAATTGATTTCTAAATTGGTCACTTACCATTTTCCTTGACATTTCTTTATTTTTTTCTTTGTCTTATCTGCCAGAAAATTTCTAGCTGACATACTTTTTCAGGTACTAAAATTTTTCTCCACCAGATTTTCGATTATAACATCCCCATCATTCTTTAATTTTCTTGGCATGAACTGGGGGTAGGCTATTCAGAGAAACAAGAGAGTTGCCTCTTACTATCTGTTGTGAATTAGTTCTAGGGCCCCTGTAGATACCAAACTGTGGATGTTCAAGTCCCTGGTATAAAATGGCACAGTATTTGCATATTATGTGCACACACTTACATAGTTTAATCCATCTCCACATTGCATATCATGCCTCGTTCAAGTGTAAGTACTATGAAAATCTTTGTTATACTATATTGTTTAGGGAACAATGACACGAAAAAAATGTCTGTACATATTTACCACAGATGCAGTTTTTCCAAATTTTTTTTAACTATAATTGGTTGAATCTGCTGATGAAGAATCTGCAGACATGGAGCACTGACTCTATGTTATAGTACTTACAAAGTTATGATGTGAAATGAAACAAACCTACATTTCAAAACTGAGTCTGTGTGGGTAAGATATTGCAGTTCTTAAGTCTCAGTTTCTCATATGCAAATATCATCTGCCAATGTTAGAACCAATGTGATAACATGTGTAAAGATCTTGCTTAATGACTGGAACATAATAAGCATTTAATAAATATCAGCAAGTATTATTGCTATTTTATTATTGTCAAATGTCTTCATCCTTTTTTTCCTTGTGCTTTTACAATAAGCCATTTCAAATCTTATCTGGATGTAAATAAGACAAATTTTAAATTATGTGAATTAAATAATTATAAAATGATTCATTTAGTTTGAAAATGGATTTAATTGGAGAGATTTGGAATATAGCAAGGGCACTTTGAAGCTTTCTTGGGAACTAGAAGATTCCATAAGGAAGAGCAAGCTTAAAAGGAAACTAAGGACAGCAGACTTTCCCAAATGCGCTGTCTGGACAAATGGCTAAAACTCTAGAGTAGTAGCTCCTTACATTCACTGCAATCTGCCCAGAAAGGTCTTGTAGGTCTGGGAACCCGAGACTCAATCCAAAGCACTTATGTGGTTTAAAATGTTTGGGGTTCAGCAGAGGTCACATTCAATTAATAGGAACTTGTAGCTCTCTTGGTGGAAGTCTTCAAGCAACAGGGCCTTTCTCCTATTTCACACCAGCAGCCAGCAGCAAGACCCAGCGTAAGAAGCCAAGCTAGCCTTTGAGGTCTGGGCTCCTGTTTTGTTCTCTCTTAACTAAAATGACTGACTGACAAAGTCACTTCTTCATGTGCTTCAGGACTACACTAGTAAAATAGAGGTCATATCATAGGTTTTTATGGAGATCAAATTAGAAAATGGATATGTTACTAAATGTAGTTGATCAATGGATTTCCTTTCATGGAATTTGGAAATTGATTTCTGCAAAGGATATAAGAAGTTAAATATTTTATGTTTGTATGAAAAATTAGGCTATGTGATGAACATTTGGCATATTCTTGCATTAAATGAAAGGAGATGTTTGTTACGATCCTTAAAAGAAAACAAACATAAAAAGAATTAGTGGAGAATCTAGTATTGAAAACTACCAAAAGAAATTTATTTGAAATTGTCCTACATCACTGTAGGTTTTTTTTTGTAAATATATTTTTAGTTATAGATGGACACAATGTCTTTATTTCATTGCTTTGTATGTGGTGCCAAGGATCGAACCTAGGGCCTCACGCATGGGAGGCAAGCGCTCTACCGCTGAGCTACAATCCCAGCGCCCCACTGTAGGTTTTTGAATGTGAGGAGCCTGATGTCAGAAGCACAATAAACTTGTAATATTTTCTGAAATTTCACCTTTTCTCAAATATTTGAGTGGAAAAATTCAATAGTGGAACAAGCAAAGAGATATCATGAATCCAAAGGCTCCATTTGCAGGGATTTTGGAGACATAACAGGAAGCCGAAAATAAATGAGATTGTGGTAAACCAATTTTTGGCTACAAAGTTTTCCTGAGATTCCTGATTTAATCTACCTAGCAAGGCTACACTGATGAAGGTGGTACTGTGGTGGTGTTGGTAAAGCAGAGCAAATTTGGAGTCACCCTGCCCAGGTTCAAGTTTTGACTCTATATTTTTTACTTTAGATACGTGTTGTAACCTCTCTTTACCTATTGCGTTTGTAAAACAGGAATAGTATTTTTTTTCATAGAGTAATGTGAAGATTTCATTTAAAATGGGTAAAAAAGTACTTGTCACAAGGCCTACTTCAAAATGAAAGTGTAAAACTTTATTAAATAGTACATTTATGGTCATTATCATCAGGAAGAAAATGTTGGATTAGAGTCTCCAGCAAAACTATTTTTTTTCCTTGCAGATTCATGCACAGGAAAGACTCACCTTTCCTGATTGTTAGGAATCATGACATATCAGGTGAAACAGATGGCTCATCTAGAGGGTTTGGTGCAAATTTAATCAGGATGCTATTAAGACAGGTGAGCAGGGTTAACGGAACCAAGAGGACCAAGAAGCTCCTAGGGGAGAGCAACAATGGGAGGCCATTGAAATGTTAGGTGGTGGTGGTTGATATAGGGTGTCAGCTTGGCTGTGTTGGGGAATACTCAGGTAGCAGGTAAAACACTGCGCTCATATAGGCGCTGAACCTGTCAGTCTACAGAAAGGAAAACCTGGTGCTTTGCTTTTGTTTACGATTATTGGGTTGCCTGAGGTGTGCCTGGCAGGATATTTCTTGACAAGCTGAGCTTGAGAATTGGTAGCTGGAGTGCGGAAGCTCCACCTTAGTGTGGGTGGGCAGCTTCCAGTCAGCTGGGACGCTGTGGAAAGGCAGAGCTGGGGCAATTTCCTGCCGCTTTCTTCAGGAAGCAGGACCGCTTGCTCCTAATCTGAGATGTCAGAACTCTAGCTTCGCTGGTCTTGGGACTTGCACCAGGGGCCCGCTGAATTCTCAGGTGTTTGGCCTCAGACTTTGAGTTACACCAGCAACTTCATTGTTTGAATGGACTTTGGAATTGAACTGTGCTGCGCTACCGGTTTCCTTGGCTCTAGAGTTCACAGAGGGTCTATTGAGGGACATCTCATAATCACGTGAGCAAATTTCTCTAATACATCCCACTATTCCTTCTCACGTCTCTCTCTCTTCCTCATATAGATATAATATGATAATATGTATATACATACGTGTGTGTGTGTGTTTCTTTATTTTCCTGTCAATTAGTAGTGTCTTTCTGGAGAACCCTAAGTGAAATAAGCCTGAAGGGGAAGAGGGAGGAAAGGGTATTCCCAGAGAACAATGATCCCTGTAGCCAGGGAAGAAGGTCATCCAAAAAAAATGACAAGAGAAGACAGCTACAGTAGGAATAAATGCCCTGACCTGTCTTCCTCCCACCCTATAATCTGCTGCAAGTGTTTCTCATTGGTCTAACCCAGTGGGAAAGCAGGAGCAAGAGGATCAAAGAAACAGGAGATGCAAATTAAAAAACAATTTGTGGTGAGGAAGAAAGTATAAATGTTAAACATTCTTCCCTGACTCTGTGTTTTGTTTCTTTTCTACTTTTACTTAATAAAACTACTTATCTCTTATTGAATTAAATACTACATTTTATTTCAAGAGGAAAAATTGTTTATATTTAATAAATTAAAAGAAATGTAAAAAAAAAAAAAAGAAACAGCAGATACACTACCAGAGATCGGCACCCTAGGATGTAGGTTTCAAGCACAGAAAGATGAAAGGAACCAAAAAAACAATATAGGACTGGGACTGTAGCTCAGTGGTAGAGCGCTTGCCTCGCATGCATGAGTCACTGGGTTCGATCCTCAGCACCACATAAAAATAATAAATAAAATAAAGATCAAAAAAAAAACTTATAAGAAAAAAAAAGGAAGAAACAATATAGCCAAACATGATCGCAGATGGAAGGGTATCAGTTTAGAAGTAATCCATTTACAGGGATCCATTTTCACCTACTAATTAGTTAAAATTAGATAGTTAATCATTATAAGGCTCTTGTTATTATCAGTGAAAATGGGTAGTAGTATATTCCTCACTGGGTTCTTCAAAGAGTTAGAAGACATGTGTAAATAACTCAGCATAATATCAGAAATACAAAGGTTTGATAAACACTGGCTAGCTATGATGATGGCATTTGTTACCAAGGATTTTCTAGTGCTGGCAGCCAACATAAAGAACTCTTGCAAGCAGTGTATTCATCTGTTTAGTGAATAAATATTGAGTGCTTACCAGAGGCAAGGTGCTGTCAGATACCTGCAACCAAAGAATCCTGGACTCCACTATAAAAGTTTCAGTCAAATGGACTGAAACACAAATAAATATTTTAGATTTTGTCATGTACCATGAGCAAATCATGCCATCAGAGGCACAGCATGAGGGTTCTGAGATAGGATGATCAGAAAAGATTTATCTTACAAGGAATCGTTTATACCAAGCCCCACAGAAGGGTGAATTTGACAGGATGGGTTGTGTAGGGACAGGCTGGGATTGGAGAAAGTTCAAAGAAAGGAAAAGCATGTTCAAGGTCCTGAAACATAATGAGTACAATGAGTTTGGTTAATGTGTGAAACTGAAATGAGAAAAGCATGAGCCCAGAAAAACAAAAGCAAAAGAGGGTGGTGGGGGAGACAATGGTGAAGAGGGAGGCCAGGACCCAGATGTGTGGTGGGTGCTTAATTTAGCCCAAATGGAAGTGGAGATCCTGTCTAAATGAAAAATGTTTGAAGCATTTCAAGCAATGAAGTAGTCTCATCTACATTTTTAAAAGCTTATCCTGGATTTCTAGTGCAGAATAATTTAGAAAGAGACAAAAATAAAAGTGGTATTCATCTAGGAAGCTGTTTGAAAGGATCAAAAATGAGAGACGGCAGTGGCATTGACTGGGTCAGTGGTAATGAAGTTGTCTTGCATCTTGCATCATTAGCCAATTTGATCAGCCAGATGAGAATCTATTCTCTGAAATGAGGGTAACTTATATTGTATCACAGGTTGTTGTAAAGATTCCAAAAGATGTGTTCAAATGTGTGTTGAAGCTCTGAGTATAGAGTAAAATGCAAGATTCCTGTCTATGCATGCTAGAGTATTGGCTTCTTGAGGGTAGATATTAATATTATTCTTTTTGCATTAGTCTGGGTTTTCAGTATACTGGTTTTTGAATTACTGCATATCATACGACTGCAAAATATTAACCTTGTGAACAGAACATTAGAAATCAGAAAAATCTTTTTTTGAGGCTACTGTGAATGTTTTCCTAATTTCTCTTTCAGAGGGTTTATCACTGATGTATAGAAATGCAATTTATTTATGGGTGTTAATTTTATATCCTGCTACTTTGCTGAAATCATTTATTAATTCTAAAAGTTTTCTGGTAGAATTTTTTGGATCCTCTAAGTATAGAATCATGTCGTCTGCAAATAATGATAGTTTGAGTTCTTTTCCTATTCGTATCCATTTAATTTCTTTCATCTGTCTAATTGCTCTGGCTACTGTTTCAAGGACTACGTCGCATAGCAGTGGTGAGAGAGGGCATCCCTGTCTTGTTCCCATTTTTAGAGGGAACGCTTCCAATTTTTCTCCATTTAGGATGATGTTGGCCTTGGGTTTAGCGTAGATAGCTTTTACAATGTTGAGGTATGTTCCTACTATCCCAAGTTTTTCTAGTGTTTTGAACATAAAAAGGTGCTGTATTTTGTCAAATGCTTTCTCTGCATCAATTGATAAAATCATATGACTCTTCTCTTTAAGTCTATTGATGTGATGTATTAGTGTATTGATTTCCATATATTGAACCAACCTTGCATCCCTGGAATGAACCCCACTTGATCGTGGTGCGTTATTTTTTTGATATGTTTTTGTATGCAATTTGCCAGAATTTTATTGAGAATTTTTGCATCTGTGTTCATCAGGGATATTGGTCTGAAGTTTCTTTCTTTGATGTGTCTCTGTCTGGTTTTGGAATCAGGGTGATACTTGCCTCATAGAATGAGTTGGAAGGGTTCCCTCCTTTTCTATTTCATGAAATAGTTTGAGGAGTATTGGTATTAATTCTTCTTTGAAGGTCTTATAGAACTCAGCTGAGAATCCATCTGGACCTGGGCTTTCCTTTGTTGGCAGGCTCTTGATGGTATCTTCTATTTCCTTGCTTGAAATTGATCTGTTTAAGCTGTGTATATCCTCTTGGTTCAGTTTGGGTAGGTCATATGCCTCTAGAAATTTTTCAGTGTCTTCAGGGATTTCTATTTTACTGGAATATAAATTTTCAAAATAGTTTCTAATTATCCTCTGTATTTCAGTAGTATCTGTCGTGATATTTCCTTTTTTATCATGAATTTTAGTAATTTGGGTTTTCTCCCTCCTTCTTTTTGTTAGGGTGGCTAAGGGTTTGTCAATTTTGTTTATTTTTTCAAAGAACCAGCTTTTTGTTTTGTCAGTTTTTAAAATTGGTTCTTGTATTTCCATTGCATTGATTTCAGCCCTGTTTTTGACTATTTCCTGACTTCTACTTCTTTTGGTGTTGATTTGTTCTTCCTTTTCTAAGGCTTTGAGACAAAGAATCAATTCATTAATTTGTTGTCTTTTACTTCTAACGAATGAGTTTAGTGCAATGAACTTAAATCCTTGGAAACACTTTTAACTTCTAGAATCTCAATTTGAATTTTCTTGTTTCCTCTTTGGACTTACATTCCATAACTCCAAAGTTCCGGCAGAGGCTGTTTTGTGGATTGCTAAAGGTCATTCCAAGTCCAATTTTGTTGTTTTTTGGGGGAAGGAACATCATCCTACACTTGCAGAATTATCCTTTAAGAACTGCAAAGTGATTTTCTTCTTCTTCTTCTTTTTTTTTTTTTTTTTTTTGTGGTACTGGAGATTGAACTCAGGGGCACTTGACTACTGAACCACGTTCCCAGCCCTATTTTGTGTTTTATGTAGAGACAGGGTCTCACTGAGTTGCTTAGTGCCTCATCATTGCTGAGGCTGGCTTTGAAGTCGCGATTCTCCTCTATTAGCCTCCCTAAATGCTGGGATTACAGGCTTGCACCACTGCACCTGGCTTGCAAAGTGATTTTCGAATGAAGATACATCTCCTGATGAACTAGAAGAGAGAGTGAAGGAACTAGATGACTTACAGGTCTGCCTGTAATGGGAGAATGACTTGGCAAGGTGCAGAACAATGAAATACCAAAACCTCTGCCTCATCCTACCATCATTCTGTATTGAGAAAGTTAACTTTTTTTTCTTTATAAATTCTTGGAATTATGACAGAAAAAATGTAGCTACAGTTGGGTTTTGGATCACTGTCTTCAGGAAGACTGTCATGAAACCGGGGTTTATGCCTCATGACATCCTTTAGAAAAGAATTGGCTGTTGCATTGGGGGTATTTTCTTTAATGAGGAATTTGACACTAAATTAATCTATAAATTATTTTACCACACTATACATCCTAAAGAAATCGAAAATCTAAAGACAGCATTTTCCAAAAGCAAACATTTTAATAATTGACAATACGACAGATAAAAAACAATAAATCCAATGATAAATCAGATCAATAACAAGTCAAGAAACATTGTTTCTGCTGGGTGCAGTGGCACACACCTATAAACCCAGCACTTTGGGAGGCTGAGACAGGAGAATAGCAAGTTCAAAGCCAGCCTCAGCAATGGCAAAGTGCTAAGCAACTCATTGAGACTCTGTCTCTAAATAAAACACAAAATAGGGCTGGGGATGTGGCTCAGTGCTCGAGTGCCCCTGAGTTCAATCCCTGGTAC